>PVJN01000701.1:0-179259 GCA_004026805.1 Lasiurus borealis
GCGCGCGCGTCTCCGTACCTCAGCTTTTTGCTGTTCCTCTGGGTGTCTGTGAACCCCTCTCTTTCCTTCTAGCTGTAGAACTTCCACTCAGCCAGCTTTCCTGTGGTTCTGGATGATGTCTGTTCTGTCTTTTAGTTGTAGTTTTGAAATTGTTGTGCGAGGCAGCAGTGTATGTGTTTACCTATGCCGCCATCTTGGCACCTCCACCCCCCCAATTCTGATGTTGGTACGCTTGAAGCTGTCCCAGAGGCTCCTTATATTATATTCACATTTTTGGATTCTTTTCTCTTCTTGCCTTTCCAGTTGAATGTTTTCTGCTTCTTTATATTCCAAATTTTTGACTTGACTCTTGCCTTTCTCTAGTCTGCTGTTAGGACTCTGTATAATATTTTTTTATTTCAGTCAGTGTATGTTTAATTTCTATTTGGTCCTTTATCATCTTTAGTTGGACCTTTTCCATCTCTAGTTGGCTCTTTTGCATCTCTAGTTGGCTTTTTTGCATCTCCTCTTGGCTCTCGCTAAGTTTATCCAACTTTTCTAGCATATTCTTGAAAAACATTATAAGTGTGGTTTTGAACTCTATATCCAGTCATTTTTTCCCCTCCATTTCTTTTGTTTGTGATCCCTTCCCTTGTCTCGGCATTTTAACTATGCCGGGGAAACTTCTGTGTTGAATTAAGCCTTATGATACCAGACTTACGATACTAACGAAGCCTCTGTTGAGCTTGGGATGGGTGGAGTCTCAGGGCTTAAGGGACCACCTTTCCTTCCAGTCGGCCCCGCCCTCCACAGCCCCTGGGTCTCATGTGACTGGGCAATCGCTGGAGCGGTCCTTGTGCGCGTGCCCGCAGTGCCTTGAACCACTGCCTTTCCAGCTCCCCTGCGCACCAGGACCACACAAGTCTAGGTCTCCAGGGTTTCACCCGAAACAGGGGCTTAGTGGAGTCAGAAGTGGCACAGTTGGGAGGATCTGTCTCCCGCCCACTCGCGAAAGCCAGCGGCACAATCAGCAGTCTGTCCTCCGAGCAGCGCCATGCGTGTGTGCGACCAGACCTCCGATCTTTTGCGACTCCCCTAAATTTCCTTGCACCTCTCCCTTTTTACGGTCCAAACTCCCCCCCGTATGAGTTTCGGCTGGATCTGGGGTTTAGTGTCGTAGGATAAGGGGTTCAATGCCATTGGGAGTCTCCGTTTCCCTCCCACCAGAGAAAGCCAGCCAGGTACTCGGGCACCCGCTCTCTCAGCGCGTGCGTCTCTGTACCGCAGCTTTTTGCAGCTCCTCTGGGTTTCTGTGAGCCCCTCTCTTTCCTTCTAGCTGTAGAACTTCCACTCAGCCAGCTTTCCTGTGGTTCTGGATGATGTCCGTTCTGTCTTTTAGTTGTAGTTTTGAAATTGTTGTGCGAGGCAGCAGTGTAGGTGTTTACCTATGCCGCCATCTTGGATTCTCCTTGTTGGATATTTTCATTGGCATTTAAATATATCCAGGTCTCTCCAATCTTACAATAACAATTTCTCTTGAGTTCACATTCTTCCCTAGCTACTATTTAACTCTCTTCTGTCCTTTATAACTAAACTTCCTGAAATAATTGCTTATTTTGATTCCTGCATCTTGATCTCTTCACAGCACACTTCATTCTGTCTTACAAAGTCCTCAGTCTGTGTTGATAAGGTTACCATTGGCTACGAAATTACTAAATCCAATGTATACTTTTAGTCCTCATCTTGCTTGATCTCTCAAGTAAAATTTGACACCAATAATTGTTTCTTCCTTGAAATACATTGGCTTTTGTGACCCATTGCTCCTCTTTGTTCTACATCACTGGCCATTCCTTTCAGTCTTCTTTTCAGGCTCCTCCCTTTCTACTTGGTCATTCATTTATGAAGTTCTTGAAGACTTGGTCCTAGGCTTTCTCTCTTATATATAACACTTCTACACACTCATTTATGCACATGATTTCAAATACCAACCATATGCAAATATCTCACACACCTTTATCTCTAGGACATATCTTCCCTTTGAGGTCCAGATCTATGTATTATCATAGTAAAAGGTAACACATATTTGGAACAATGTCTAGCATATGGTAAGTACTATATATATATATGTTTTTTATTTTTAAAGCAATGATCAGATTTGTGATTTTTTATTTTCTTTTTTTAATATATTTTATTGATTTTTACAGAGAGGAAGGGAGAGGGATAGCAAGTCAGAAACATCGATGAGAGAGAGACATCGATCAGCCTCCTCCTGCACGCCCCACACTGGAGATGTGCCCGCAAGCAAGGTACATGTCCCCGACCGGAATCGAACCTGGGACCTTTCAGTCCGCAGGCCGATGCTCTATCCACTGAGCCAAACTGGTCTTGGCGTGCTTTCTATTATTAGTATTACTTTACTCCTCCTCTGTCTCTTCATCAAAAACTTTCACCTCAGGAAAGAAGAAAGAAAGAAAAAAGAAAGAAAGAAAGAGAGAGAGAAAGAGGGAAGGAGGGAGGGAGAGAGGGAGGGAGGGAGGGAGAGAGAGAGAGAGGAAGGAAGGAAGGAAGGAAGGAAGGAAGGAAGGAAGGAAGGAAGAAAGAAAGAAAGAAAGAAAGAAAGAAAGAAAGAAAGAAAGAAAGAAAGAAAGGAAGGAGAAAAGAAAAGAAAACCCAAAATCTTTCACCTCAGACTATTAGGAAAGTTGGGGTGCTTTTTTTTTTGGGCACACAGCCAATATCCAATTTTATAATGTTTTGGAAAGAAAAAAAGCATTTTCTTGACAGTCAGGTCTTGCTATCCTATGTAGTGATAACATTGCATCAGCTTCAGGATTAATGGATACTGTAATCACCTGACAAATGATGGAGTCTCATGAACAGAATACCACTGGGCTAGACACTTCTACCCACATTATTTCATTTAATTCTCACACCTGCTCTGTGAAATAGGTATTTTCACAATTTTTTACAGATGAAACCAAGGCTCAAAAAAGGAAATAGCTTGCTTATGATCACAAAGCTACTGATTAAAACCATGAACACCAGGGGAGTGAGGGCATGAGTGGGGGGCGGGGGCGGTTTGGGGAGGGATGAGGACACATGTAATACCTTAATCCAGTGGTTGGAAAACTATGGCTCATGAACCACATGAGGCTCGGGAGCTACAGTTTGCTGCTCTGTAGACTAATGAGTTTGCTGACCACTGCCTTAATTAATAAAGAATTTTTTAAAGTTTTTTTTTAAGTTAAAAGATTAAGACACATGTTTCAAAATGATCATGAGACTGATAGTAAATTATATTAAAATATATATTAATCCTCAAACAAAATTCAAAAATAAAACCTTAGTGTTTGCAAAGAGCTGTCCCAGGTCCTAGAGCCCTTTGAGGACTGGGCTCTTAAAAGAGGAACTTGACACCACATCCTCTAGTCAAGCAGAGTCCCTTTGACAAGCCTAACTGGAAACCAGCGAGACCCATAACACTTTCCTAAACAATTTTTATGTCTCTGATCACCTCATCTCTAACTTTGGTGGGACTCTTATGTACTTACCAGTTACTTCATCCAGGTCAATAACTATCTCTCAGTTATATCAGATTTGGTGTTACTGTCTCTGGGTCCCCACTGTCCTCTTTCTTCCTTTCTGCTTCCAAAGTCTCAAAACACTGCTAGAAGGAGACCAGTATGAAATCATGCTGTCCAATTTCAACTTAGCTTTTGCAGCTGCTCAGCAACCCTTTTGTTTGTCTCAGACATTCCCTGGCACTTCCCACTGAGGCTGTTTCAGACCTTCCTCTTCTCAAATTCCAGCTCCTCCTGTTCCACTCCCTCAGAATCCAGATAAAATCCACATATTGTGATTGGTGAATACATATTATATGTCACTTTTAAACTAAATGTTCTCCATTTTTTTTCTTTTCCTTACACTTTTTTGTTGAGGAGATTGGATTATTTTCCAGTAGTTTCACAAAGTCTGGATTTTGCTGATTACATCTCTGTTATATAGTTTACATGTTTTCTTGACCTCTGTTGTATATATTAGTAAAATCAATAATATCTGTACAATGCATTTTCTATATATTTTTTTCTTTTTGCATCCTCTATATTTATTGTCCTGTTAATTTGTCCATGTAACCAAAGAAATGGAAGTTCTCTGGCTTGGTGAGTGACTCAGGAAGGAGCTAGGACCTCTTTATCAGGACTGAAATAGATTGTTGGGGTCAAAGCTCAATAAATAGTAACATAAGTCTAGGCAAGATAGGATGGGTGAGGAACCATATCGTGTCAGATTTCCACTCTGCTGGTATGTAGATCAGGCTGAAATCAGAACTGGAAAAGGAGAGATAGCACTTGAGGCAGCAGCTGAGATTATTTCTCAGGGGAATTATTCTGTTTGCTGTATTCCGTTTTCTAAATATATCTTATTCATTCCCACTTGTGTACTCTTACTCAGAATGTTTCCTCTGTTCAAAATGTCATCTCCTTTTTCCCTACCTATCAAAAATCCTACTTATCTCTAATGACTAGTGCTAGTTCCCTCTTTTCTATATTATTGCTTATAGAGTATTAAAAGTTCTTAGAAAGGATAAATAAGAGATCATTGATTGCTTTCCCATGAAGAGGACTGGATGGCCAGAGGACAGGGCTATAAGGGAGAAAGATATTACTGATTTGTTTCAGAAGGGACAGTTCATCTAATGAAAGTATCTAATATGAAGTCTGTGGAAGTAGAAGCATGGAGATTGAAATTTGTAGTTTGCAGGGTCTTTTAAATATTTTTTAATTTACAAATGTTAGTGAGAAACAGGAAGGGAGGGAGAGAGAGAAACATAGATCTGTTGTTCCACCCATTCATGAATTCACCACCATGATTCCTGCACATGGCCTGACCAGAGATCAAACCTGCAACCCAACCAGGGCAGTGTAAGGGAAGCATATCAAACTCAAATGCTAACACAGGCCAAATAAACAAGGTTTAAGTTTATGTGGGCTGCAAAGAAACAAAAGCTTCAATTTTCATAGAAATGTAAGTTTATTTTGATAGAGACATACTGACTACAAAGGGCTGTAATAAATGAGTAATTGTGTCCTATCTGGTTTGGCTCAATGGGTAGAGCCTGTGAACTGAAGGGTCCCAGGTTAGATTCCAGCCAAGGGCACATGCCTGGGTTATGGGCTTGATCCCCAGTAGGGGGTGTGCAGGTGGTAGCCAATCAAAGATTCTCATCATTTAATATTTCTATTTCTCCCTCTCCCTCTCTAAAATCAATAAAAGATATTAAAAAATAAGTGAATAATCATTAACATTAGATAATAAAACATTTTAATAAAAATTAATATTTTTCTTGAACATTAACTTACCAGACACTGAATAACTGCACAAGTTAATAAATGAACACAAATAAACCTATTT
The DNA here is from genome assembly GCA_004026805.1 of Lasiurus borealis. NCBI lineage: Eukaryota > Metazoa > Chordata > Mammalia > Chiroptera > Vespertilionidae > Lasiurus > Lasiurus borealis. The sequence goes on from PVJN01000701.1 coordinate 5,392, forward strand.
TTCTGGTTCTCTGAAAGCGAAATATTTCTTGTTGCGCACACCAAACAAGTCAGTACAAGACTAATGATGTGGCAATCAACTGCTAAAATTTGCTGCTAGTATTAGTGGAGAGAAATGGTGCACCAGTATGTAAAGTGCATAAGGGAAATGAATGCAACATGATTACAGTAATTAGTCATTAACGAACGTTGTAGTTCGTTATTATGTATAATAGGATATTGTAAAAATTATGAGATTTTTATTAAAATGTTTCTTACATACTTTATATTGACTGGGCTGCAAAAATATTTGTTGTGGGCTGTTGAGTTTGATATGCTTGGTGTAAGGAGTCATTTAAAAATTAAATAAACTATTATTTATTGAGCCTTTACTATGATCCAAGAACTTTAATAAAGACATTTTTTTCTCTGTTCTCTCTGGTATGTGTGTATATGTGTTCTCATTTAATTCTCACAACCATGTATTAAAAGCATTATATTCCCACCCACCCCCTCTCTGTTTTGTTAATCCTCACCCGAGAATATTTTTCCACTGATATTTTTAGAGAGTGGAAAGGAGGGGGAGAGACAGAGGGAGAGAAACACTGATGTGAGAGAGATACATGGGTTGGTTGCCACCCACATGTGTCCGGATCAGGGGCAGTATCCAGCCTGCAACCGAGCTATGTGCTCTTGACCAAAATTGAACCTGAGATCCTTCAGTTCTCAGGCCAATCCTCTATCCACTGAGCAAAACCAGCTAGGGCTTTTATTATCATTTTTTTTAATATATGAGGAAACTGAAGCTAAGGAAAGTAACATAATTTTCCCTAGGTCATATACCTATCAAATGTCAGAGCTGGGACTCATACAAACCCAACCACAAAGCCTATGATCTTATGTTTCTAGCAATACTTTTAAGCAAACACTTCCCTCTAATAAATGAATTGTATTTTACCAATGACGTCTGTTATAAATTTACAAATGCATTCCAAGCAAAAAAAAATTATACACAGAATTGCAAACCTTTGTTGAGTATGAAGTTAATTGAGTAGGTTGGAAGAGCTGCTTGCAGGCAGTGAAATCAGTTGGATAATTGCTGTGGTCCAGGGGAGAAAGATGAGACCCCAGACTAAGTTGGTGTGGTAGAAAGAGTGGAGAAGAGAGTAATTGATTTAAGATATTTTCTTTTAAAAATATATATGTAAGTATACACTGAGTGGCCAGATTATGATGATCTCTGAACACATAATTATCTGGTCACTCAATGTATGTCCTATATAATAAAAGGCTAACATGCAAATTGTCCCCTCAACCAGAGTTCAACCAGCAGGCAGGCTGGCCAACTGCCCATGTCCCCTCCCCCTGGACAGGCTTGCCAGACCTAGAATTCATGCACCGGGCCTCTAATATACATACACACACACATACATATATATATAATAATCTGAGTGGCCAGATTATTATGCATTCAGAGATCATAATAATCTGGCCACTCCGTGTATATTTCTTAAAACTATATATGTAAATATATATTTCTTAGTTCAGACTGCTATTATAAAGTTCCATAGACTGGATGTTTTATAAACAGACATTTATTTTTTACAGTTCTGGAGGCTAAAAGTTCCAATATCAGGGCACCAGCATGGTTGAGTTCTGGTGAAGGCCTTCGGCAGAGAAAGCAAGCTCTGTCGTGACTCTTTTTTAAAATATATATATATTTTAAAAAATATATATATATTTACAGAGAGGAAGGAAAGGAATATAGAGTTAGAAACATAGATGGGAGAGAAACATCAATCAGCTGCATCCTGCACACTCCCCATTGGAGATGTGCCCGCAACTCAGGTACAGGTCCGGGACCTGAATCGAACCTGGGACCCTTGAGTCTGCAGGCCAACACTCTATCCACTGAGCCAAACCGGCTAGGTCTGTCATGACTTTTTAAATAAAATATATTTTTATTGATCTCAGAGAAGAAGGGAAAGGGAGAGAGAGAAAAAAAAAACATCAATGATGAGAGAGGATCATTGATCGACTGCCTCCTGCATGGCCCCTACTTGGCATCTAGCCCACAACCCAGGCATGTGCCCTTGACCAGGAATCCAACCAGGGACCTTTTGGGTCCATAGGCTGATGCTCTATCTACTGAGCCAAACCAGCTAGAACTCTCATGAGTTCTATTATTTATTTATTTTTTATTTAATAAATCTTTATTGTTCAGATTATTACATTTGTTCCTCCTCCCCCCCATAGATCCCCTCCACCAGCTCCCATCCCTCCCTCTACCCTTGCCTCCCCCCCGCATTGTCTTCATCCATAGGTGTATGATTTTTGTCCAGTTTCTCCCTGCACCCCCCCTCACCCCTTTCCCCCTGAGAATTGTAAGTCCAATCCCTTTCTATGACCCTGATTCTATTATACTCACCAGTTTACTCTGTTCATCAGATTTTTTTTATTGTCAAATGATCTTTAATTGAGTCCTTTTCCTTTTTAGTTCTTTTTTTTTAAAAAAATATATTTTATTGATTTTTTACAGAGAGGGAGGGAGAGGAATAGAGAGTTAGAAACATCGATGAGAGAAACATCAATCAGCCGCCTCCTGCACGCCCCCTACTGGGGATGTGCCTGAAACCAAGGTACATGCCCCTGACTGGGATCGAACCTGGGACCTTTCAGTCCGCAGGCTGATGCTCTATCCACTGAGCCAAACCGGTTTTGGCCCTTTGTAGTTCTTAAGTAGCTGGACATTCATCTATGATGTCATGAGGGTAGCGGCCATCAACATTGCACTCCACAGACTGGGTAGTCTCCAGGATCTCTTTAATGGTTCCAGAGAGTTCTCTAGCTCTGTCAGGCAATGCTGACAATCTCACCGAAAGTGATATTTCCACTGTGCTTAATGTTTTTTTGCTTCTTTCTGTCTCTTGGCTATTCTTTGAGGGCTTTGATGATCAGAGCAGAGGCAGAAGGCACTACTTCAATCTTGGCCTGTCTGTTCTGAATGGTTACTTTCACTATAATCCTCAGACCCTTCCAATCACCAGTAGCTTTGGCGATGTCACCACCAACCTTTTTTGGAGACAGGCCCAGGGGGCCGATCTTGGGGGACAGAGCAGACGTGGCACCCACTTCCCCGCTGGTGAACCTCAGGTATATGACTTTAATTTCATTGGGGTCAAACTTCGGCGACATGGTGGAGGCAGCTGGTGTCGAATGAACCCGGATCAGGACGACCAAAGAAAGTTGCACCTAAGCCTTCTCCGAGCCGAAAGCTCATCAGATTTTTTATTCACTTGATTTTTAGATTCACTTGTTGATAGATACGTATTTGTTGTTGATAATTTTTTATCTTTTACCTTTTTCTTCTTCCTCTTCTACAAGAGTGCCTTTCAGCATTTCATATAATACTGGTTTGGTGATGATGAACTCATTTAGCTTTTTCTTATCTGTGAAGCTCTTTATCTGCCCTTTAATTCTAAATGCTAGCTTTGCTGGGTAGAATAATCTTGGTTTTAGGTTCTTGCTATTCATCACTTTAAATATTTCTTGTCACTCCCATGTGGCCTGCATCGTTTCTGTTGAGAGATCAGCTGACAATCGTATGGGTGCTCCCTTGTAGGTAACTAACTGTTTTTCTCTTGCTGCTTTTAATACTCTCTCTTTGTCTTTTGCTCTTGGTATTTTAATTATGATGTGTCTTGTTGTGGTCCTCTTTGGATTCCTTTGTTTGGGGTTCTGTGTCCTTCCTGGATTTGTAAGTCTATTTCTTTCACTAGGTGGGAGAAGTTTTCTGTCATTATTTCTTCAAATGGGTTTTTAGTATCTTGATCTCTCTCTTCTTCTGGCACCCCCATAATTCTGATGTTTGTACGCTTGAAGTTATCCCAGAGGCTCCTAATACTATCTTCATGTTTTTAGATTCTTTATTCTTTTTGCTTTTCCAGTCGAGTGTTTTCTGCTTCTTTGTATTTCAAATCTTTGACTTGATTCTTGCCTTCCTCTAGTCTGCTGTTAGGTCTCTGTATAATATTTTTTATTTCAGTTAGTGTGTGTTTAATTCTAGTTGGTCCTTTTTTATCTCCTCTTTGGTTTCACTAAATTTATCCATCTTTTCTAGGAAATTCTTGAAAAACCTTTTAACCGTGGTTTTGAACTCTATACTAGTCATTTGTTTTCCTCCATTTCTTTCTTTTTTTTTTCCAAATGGGGACCATGTGACTCCTCCCAGAAGGTGATTTTATCACACTGGCTCCAGAAGCATCAGCCTCCCCATCAGCCACTTGCAATGGGTGGTTACGGCTACACAGTTTGGAACCTGTCAGGTCTCTGAATTCTGATATCTGAAGAGCATCCCAGTCCACTTCCACTTCAGTAAGGGTCACTGGAGTCCATGGCCACCGTCAGGGTTCTACCCTTTGATAACAGCAATGGGTCTCAGTTTAATGGCCTTCTTGCTGATCCCAGCATCATGACAGGTGTTCACCACATCCGTCACGTTCTTATAGGACTCCGGAGCCTCTTCCGTAACCAGTTTGGGAGAGGCAACACAAATTGCAATTCCCATATCTGCCAATTTGTCTAACACGTCCTGGAAATCTAAGTTACGTCGAGATTTTGCTCGGGAAAGTGCACGGCCTTCTCCATGGCAGGTTGTCCCAAAGGTCTCAGTCATGCCCTGCTCGGTGCCAGTAAGAACGTAACTGCAGGTTCCCATGGTGCCACCAATGAGCACTGGTTGTCTAGTGAGTTGGTAATCAACAGCAATGAGGGGATGGTGAGATGGGAAAGCTCGGGTGGATCCCTTACTGTGCACTAACAGGGTCCGCTCCTTGCCATCCACCACATGCTGCTCCACTTTGGCGATATTGTGAGAAACATCATAGATGACGTGCAGGTCCAAGTCGTCAGGGGTTGTGTTGAATACTTTGGCAAAAGCCTGACAGGTTAAGAAGATCATGGAAGAGCGGTTGACCCAGGCATAGTTCCCGGCAGCTGCCATTCCCTTCAGGTAATCCTGACCCTCTGGAGAAGCGATTCGAGCACAAGCCAACTGACGGTCATTGACTATAATCTTGTCTCTCTTCATGGCCTTTTCCATAGCAACCAGGGCATCTGTGGCTACTTGGTGGCCCAAGCCTCTGCTTGGATCATCACGCACACCTGTCCTTCATGGTCGATGCCCATCTTCTTAGCAGCATACTCATTGAAAATCTCATCTACGACTTGGATTTCTGCATAGTGGTTACCTGCTCCCAGGGTCCCCAACTGAGGAAGGCCTCTTTTCTTCGCCCTCGCAGAGACCTTATTGAGGTCAGCTTGCAGCATTCTTCCATACTCCTCACAGTGCTCCTTGTCTTCAGCCCAGGCATAGCCTTCTCTCAGCGACCAGTCCACACCCATCTCCAAGGCCTCTTCCAAGTCTTTGGCATTCATTGGGATGACACCTTTTGATCCCACCCCAACAGGTCAAACATAGCTGGGGCAAGTTGCTCCTTCACAGGCTGGACATCGCTTTCATCTAAATTGGTTCGTAGCAAGCGGACACCGCAATTGATGTCAAATCCGACACCACCTGGGGACACCACCGCTTCAGGGTCATTCATATCAAAGGCTGCCATATTCCCAATAGCAAACCCATAACCTGAATGGACATCAGGAAGTCCAATAGATCGATGAACAATCCCAGGCAGAGCTGCTACATTGCCAATTTGTTTCATGGCAGGCAGGAAGCCACCAACACCGCCACCTTGACACGCATTCCTTAGTTCCTCAAACATTAATTTTTCCAGAGCATCATTTACATAGAAAATTCCTTCAACCTGCATGTTGGGCACGAAGCCCTTCTTGATTCTCCAGCAGTTTTTGTTGATCTTCTCCAGGAACTGCAGCTCATCGTTGTAGTTGCGACTCATGGCAGCAACTGCCTCCATTTCTTTCGTTTGTGATCTGTTCCTTTGGCTCCACATTTTCGCTATGCCGGGAGAACTTCTGTGCTGAAGTCAGCCTTATAATACAAGACTTGAAAAACTGCAAAAGCCTCTCTGTTGAGCTTGAGTGGGATGGAGTCTCAGGGTTGAGCAGACAGTCTTGGCTTCAAGTCAGCCCTGCCCTACGCAGCCCCTGTGTTTCAAGTGTCTCAGTACTCGCTGCAGCCCTCTTTGTACAGGCGTGCCTCTAGACCTCTGCCTTTTTCTTGTGCTCCAGGACCCATATGAGTCTGGATCCACAGGGTCTCCCCTGAAACTGGGGTTAAGTGCAGTCAGAAGTAGAGTTCAGTGCACTTGGGAGGCTCTGTCTCCCGCCCACTAAAGAAAGGCAGCGGCACAATCAGCAGTCCGTCCTCTCTGCATGCAGTAGTGTGCGTGCCCTCAGACCTCTGCCTTTTCGTGACTACCCTAAATTTCTGTGCACTCCTCCCTTTTCATTACAGTCCAGACTACCCCCATATGAGTCTCAGCTGGAATTGGGGTTCAGTGCAGTTGAATAAGGGGTTCAGTGCAGTCGGGAGTTTTTGTCTCACACCCACCAGAGGAAGCCAGCCAGGCCCTCTGCCACCCATCCTCTCTACTTGCGTGTCTTTGTACCTCAGGTTTTTTCAGCTTTTATGAGTTTCCGTGAGCCCCTCTCTTTCCTTCTACTTGTAGAATTACACTCAGCCAGCTTTCCTGTGGTTCTGGATAGTGTCTGTTCTGTCTTTTAGTTGTAGTTTTGAAATTGTTGTGTGAGGCAGCAGTGTAGGTGTTCACCTATGCCTCCATCTTGTTTCTCCTGTCATGACTTTTATAAGGGCACTAATCCAGCTCATGACTTCATCTACTCCTAGCCTAATTACGTACCAAAGACCTTTTCTCCTAATACCATCATAATGGGTAGGATTTCAACATATGAATTTTTGGGGGACACCTTAAGTCTATAACAAGATAGTTCCACAGGTAGGAGTGAAAGTAATGTGACCATGCTGACTTTTTAAAAAATGTGGCCATGCTGGTCTTTTAAAAAACTTTTTTAAATTGACAAATTTAAATATATATATATGTGTGTGTGTGTGTGTGTGTGTGTGTGTGTGTGTGTATGTGTGTGTGTGTGTGTGTGTGTGTGTGTGTGTGTATATATATATATATGGAGAGAGAGAGAGAGAGAGAGAGAGAGAGAGAGAGAGAGAGATTGAGATATCAATTTGTTGTTATACTTAGTTATGTATTCATTGGTTTTCTTATATGTGCCCTGACCAGGGATTGACCCCCCAGCATTGGTGTACCAGGACAATGCTCTAACCAACTGAGCTACCTAACTAGGATCATCATGCTGGTCTCCTGTGTTCTGTGAACTTAATGCAGCTCACTCCTTCCTCAGGAACTTTGTACTATCTGATAACTCCGCCTGGGGATAGACTTTCTCCAGGTTTTTGAATACTCAGTTTCCTTCTTGTCATCATATCTCACTCAAATATGACTTCTCATGATGGGAAACCAATTCATTATTTTGAAAATGTATCAATAAACGGAGACAAGCATTAATCTTGCCTTTCCTAGAAGAACTAAGTAACAAAATAGTAGGATGAGGGGACATGTTTTTTATGGAACTGCTCCAGTGAATAAAAAATGATGGTAAAATTAGAATATCACCATTCTGCAATCCTTGGTAAATAGATATAGATAGTAAGTACCAACAGCTTCTAGGATTACAAAAAGAGAGACATCAAACATTATATCTATCTTAGAAGCATACCAAAGGGATGGAGCCCGAGTTTGACCTAGTCTTTGAATCCAGTTGCCAATCTGTAGAAAATGAAGAGAAACTGTATAACTGTGCAGTTAGCAAAATCCATAGTGAGAAACTGAGTTCTTCCGCAAAAAAATCACCTCTGAGAGAGGCCTTTAAAAAAAAATCCTCATTCGAGGATATGTTTTTATTTTAATTTTTTAAAATATATTTTATTGATTTTTTACAGAGAGGAAGGGAGAGGGATAGAAAGTCAGAAACATCAATGAGAGAGAGACATTGATCAGCTGCCTCCTGTACGCCCCACACTGGAGATGTGCCCACAACCAAGGTACATGCCCTTGACCAGAATCAAACCTGGGACCTTTGAGTCTGCAGGCTGATGCTCTATCCACTGAGTAAAACCGGTTCTGGCTTTTTTTTTTAATTTTTAGAGGGAGAGGAAAGGGACAGGAAGAGGGAGAAGGGGAAAGAGAGAGAGAAAGAGAGAGAGAGAAACATTAATCAGTTGCCTCTTGTGACTCTTGCATGCCTCTGACCAGGGATTGAACCCCCAACTTTGATATGTGTCCTGACCAGGAATCAAACCCAAACCTTTTGGTGCACATGACAGTGCTTCAACCAACTGTGCCACCTGTCAGTACTCAGAGAGGCATTTCTTGACCTCGATATCTAAATTGGCACCTACTATCCAAGTTACTATCATATTACAGTATTTGATTTTCACCATAGCCTATATCAAATAAGCAATGAATACACAACAATCCAAATTCCATGGGACACAGTGAAATCAGTCTTGAGAGGGAAGTTCATAGCTCTACAAGCCTACAACAAAAAACAAGAAACAATGGTAATGAATTACCTAATTCTACAACACAGAGAGTTAGAAAGAGAGCAACAAGAAAAGCCCAGTGTAAACGGAAAGAAAGAAATAATAAAGCTCAGAGTAGAGATAAATGGTATAGATACCAAAGAAACAATACAAAAGATCAACAAAACCGCCATGACCGGTTTGGCTCAGTGGACAGAGGGCATCAGCCTGCAGACTAAAGGGTCCCAGTTCGATTCTGGTCAAGGGCATGTATTTTGGTTGCGGGCACATCCCCCGTAGGAGGTGTGCAAGAGTCAGCTGATAGATGTTTCTCTCCCATCGATGTTCCTCTCTCTTCCTCTTCCTTCCTTTCTGTAACAAATCAATAAAATATATTTTTAAAAAAAGATAAAAGAAAAACAAGAGCTGGATTTTTGAAAGGATAAACAAGATTGATGGACCTCTAGCCAGGCTCACCAAGAAGCAAATATAGAGGATCCAAATAAACAAAATCAGAAATGAAAGAGGCAAAATCACAACAGACCCCATCATATACAAAGGATTGTTAAAAAAAAAATACTATGAACAACTCTATTCCAACAAACTGGACAATCTGTAGGAAAAGGACATATTCCTAGAAAAATAAAACCTTCCAAAACTCAATCAGGGAGAATCTAAACATCTCAATAGGCCAATAACTATGGGAGAAATTGAAGCAGTCATCAAAAAGCTTCCAGCAAACAAAAGCCCGGGACCAGATGGCTACACAGGAGAGTTTTACCAAACATTCAAGAAAGAATTAAAACCTATCCTCCTCAGACTATTTAAAAAAAAATCAAGAAGAATTTAAACACCTTCTTTAAACCAGCATCACCCTAATACCAAAACTAGATAAAGACAACATAATAAAAGAGAATTACAGGCCAATATCCCTCATGAACATAGATGCCAAAATTTTATTTTTTATTTTTTAAGGATTTTTTTATTTTTTATTTTTTATTTTTTACTTAAATATTTATTATTCAGATTACTACATTTGTTTCTCTTTTTTCCCCTCCATAGCTCCCCTCCACCCGGCTCCCACACCTCCCTCTACCCTTACCTTCCTCCTGTTGACCTCATCCATAGGTGAATGATTTTTGTCCAGGCTCTCCCTGTACACCCCTCACCCCTTTCCCCTTGAGAATTATCAGTCCACTCCCTTTCTGTGCTCCTGATTCTATTATATTCACCAGTTTATTCTGTTGATAAAATTTTTAATTCACTTAAGTTTTAGATTCACTTGTTGATAGATACGTATTTGTTGTTCATAATTTTTTTTATCTTTTACCTTTTTCTTCTTCCTCTTCTAAAAGAGTACCTTTCAGCATTACATAAAATACTGGTTTGGTGATGATGAACTCATTTAGCTTTTCTTATCTGTGAAGCTCTTTATCTTCCCTTCAATTCTAAATGCTAGCTTTGCTGGATAGAGTATTCTTGGATGTAAGTTCTTGCTATTCATCATGTTGAATATTTCTTGCCACTCCCGTCTGGCCTGCATCATTTCTGTTGAGAAATCAGCTGACAGTCGTGTGGGTGCTTCCTTGTAGGTAATTAACTGTTTTTCTCTTGTTGCTTTTAATATTCTCTCTTTGTCTTTTGCTCTTGGTATTTTAATTATGATGTGTCTTGGTGTAGTCCTCTTTGGATTCCTTTTATATGGGGTTCTGTGTGCTTCCTGAACTAGTAAGTCTATTTCTTTTACCAGATGTGGGAAGTTTTCAGTCATTATTTCTTTAAATAGGTTTTCAATATCTTGCTCTCTCTCTTCATGTGGCACCCCCACAATTCTAATGTTGGTATGCTTGAAGCTGTCCCAGAGGCTCCTTACATTATCTTCACATTTTTGGGTTATTTTCTCTTCTTGCTTTTCTAGTTGAGTGTTTTCTGATTCTTTATATTTCAAAATTTTTACTTCATTCTTGCCTTCCCCTAGTCTGATTTTAGGTCTCTGTATAATATTTTTTTTTTTATTTCAGACAGTGTATGTTTAATTTCTAGTTGGTCCTTTTACATCTCTAGTTGGACCTTTCCATCTCTAGTTGGTCCTTTTTCATCTCCCCTTGGATCTCGCTAAATTTATCCATCTTTTCAAGGATATTCTAGATAAACCTTATAACCGTGGTTTTGAACTCTATATCCAGTCATTGGTTTTCCTCCATTTCTTTTGTTTGTGATCTCTTCTTTTGTCTCGGTATTTTCACTGTGCCAGGAAAACTTCTGTGTTGGATTCAGCCTTATGACACAAGCCTCTCTGTTGAGCTTGGGATGGGTGGAGTCTCAGGGCTTAAGGAACCACCTTTCCTTTCAATCAGCCTTGCCCTCCATGGCCCCTGAGTCTCATGTGACTGGGTAATCCCTGGAGCGGTCCCTGTGCGTGCGTTCTCGCAGTGCCTCTAGACTGCTGCCTTTCTGGCTCCCCTGCGCTACAGGACCATAGAAATCCCTAGGGTTTCATCCGAAACTGGGGTTTAGTGGAGTTATTAGCGGCACAGCTGTCTCCTGCCCACTTGTGAAAACCAGCAGCAAAATCAGCAGTTGGTCTTCTGTGCTCAGTGCTGTGCGCAGTGCCTGACTTCTGCCCTTATTGACTCCCCTAGATTTCCATGTACTTCTTCCTTTTCACAGTCCAAACTCCCCCCGTATGAGTTTCGGCTGGACTTGGGGTTTAGTTCGTAGGATAAGGGGTTCAATGCTGTTGGGAGTCTCCGTTTCCCTCCTGCCAGAAAAAGCCAGCCAGGTACTTTGGGATCCGTTCTCTCCTCGGGCTCGTCTCCACACTTCAGCTTTTTGCAGCTCCTCTGGGTCTCTGTAAGCCCCTCTCTTTCCTTCTAGTTGTAGAATTTCTACTCATCCAGCTTTCCTGTGGTTCTGGATGATGTTCGTTCTGTCTTTTAGTTGTAGTTTTTGAAATTGTTGTTCAAGGCAGCTGTGTAGGTGTTTACCTATGCCGCCATCTGGATTCGCCCCTCCATGCCAAAATTTTCAACAAAATTCTAGCACATCGTATCCAGCAGTACATCAGAAAGATCATACCCCATGACCAAGTAGGATTTTCCCAGGAATGCAAAGATGTACAATATCCACAAATCAATAAACGTGATACATCACATAAACAAACAGAGATAAAAATCACACAGTCAAGTCAATTGATTCAGAAAAAGCATTTGACATAACCCAACACCCTTTCTTGATAAAAAAAACAAACTCTCAGCACAGTGGGAATAGAAGGTTCGTACCTCAATATCACAAAAGCCATATATGACAAACCCACAGCTAACATCAAACTCAATGGGAAAAAACTAAAACCATTTTCCCTAAGAACAGGAACAAGACAGGGATGCCCACTCTCACCAATCCTTTTTGACATAGTACTGGAAGTATTAGCCTTTGCAATTAAACAACAAGAAGAAATAAAAGGTATCTGAATTAGAAAAGAAGGAGTAAAGCTGTCCTTCTTTGCAGATGACATGATACTGTATAAATATATATAAAAAAACGAGATTCCATAAAAAAAAAAAAACTAATAGACTTAATAAATCAATTCGGGAATGTAGCAGAATACAAAATTAATGCCAAGAGCCGAGACTGGTTTGGCTCAGTGGATAGAGCGGCGGCTTGCAGACTGAAAGGTCCCAGGTTCGATTCCGGTCGGGGGCATGTACCTTGCTTGCGGGCACATCTCCACTGTGGGGTGTGCAGGAGGTGGCTGATCAATGTCTCTCTCTCTCAATGATGTTTCTGACTTTCTATCTCTCTCCTTTCCTCTCTGTAAAAAATCAATAAAATATATTTTAAAAAATTAATGCCAAGAATTCCATGGCATTTCTATACACTAATAGTGAAATTACAGAAAGAGAAACTAAAAAAGCATTCCCATTTACCATTGTACCAAAAAATTAAAGATACCTAAGAATAAACATAAGGAGGGTAATGATCTATATTCAGAAAACTACAGGACGCTGAAAAAAGAGATAGAGGAAGACGTAAAGAGATGGAAGAACATACCATGCTCATGGATTGGGAGAACCAACATAATAAAAATGTCCATACCACCCAAAGCAATCTATAGATTCAATGCACTGCCCATTAAAATACCAACAGAGTATTTCACAAACCTAGAAAGAACTCTCCAAAGATTCATCTGGAATTTAAAAAAAGACCCTAAATAACTACAGCAATCCTAAGAAGGAAGAATAAAATTGGTGGGATCTCAATACCAGATCTCAAGCTGTATTACAAATCAACTGTTTTCAAAACTGCCTGATACTGGTACAAGAACAGACACATAGACCAAGGGAATAGAATAGAGAATCCAGATAACCACCCAAACCACTATGCTCAATTAATATTTGACAAAGGAGGCATGAACATAAAATGAAGTCAGGAGAGTCTCTTCAATAAATGGAACATAAATGATCCAAGAAAAAATGGTCAATGGACGTAAATAGAATCTTTTTGAAAGAAGATAGTAGGAAGGCCAAGAGACACATGAACATGCTCAAAGTCACTAATTATTTGATAGATGCAAATCAAAATGACCATGCAATACCATCTCATACCTGTCAGAATGGCAATCATCAACAAATCAACAAATGAGAAGTGTTGTCAAGGATGTAGAAAAAAGGAACCTTCGTTCACTGCTGGTAGGAATGCAGACTGGTGCAGCCACTCTGGAGAACAGTATGGAGTTTCCTCAAAAAACTAAAAATGGAACTCCCATTTGACCCAGCAATCCCACTCTTAGGAATATATCCTAAGAAACTAGAAACACCAATCAGAAAGGATTTATGCACCCCTATGTTCATAGCAGCACAATTTACAATAGCTATAATTTGGAAACAGCCTAGGTGCCCATCAGGAGATCACTGGATCAAATAACTATGGTACATCTACAGTATGGAATTCTATGCTGCCATAAAAAAAAAGAAGGAATTCTTACCATTTGAAGCATCCTGGATGGAACTGGAAAGAATTATGTTAAGTGAAATAAGCCAGTCAATGAAAGAAAAATACCACATGATCTCACTCATTTATGGATAATAAAGAACATTATAAACTGATGAACAAAAAGATAGATACAGAGGCAGTAAAGCATCAGACTGTCAAATTACAGCAGGAAGGGGATATGTGGGGTAGATAAGAGATCAACCGAAGAACTTGTATGAATGCATATAAGCATAACCAATGGACACAAAACTCTGGAGGTTTAGGGTATGCATGGGAGTGGGGGGTGGGTTAATGGCAAGATATGTATACATGTAATACATTAATAAATAAAAGAATAAAGAGATTAAGACACACTGCCTGCTTCAAAACCAGGACTGGCTTACAACACTGAACACCAGTGGAACGCAGGAAACTGCAACACTCTCCTGACTCAGAAACAGGCATGCAAAACTTAAGATTAAATGAAATGAATGTCCTTCACTACTGCACATTCTATTTTTTTATTTTCTTAAACTTTTATTTTTTATTTTTTTCATCTTTTACTTAACTAATTTTTTGTCTTTTTTCCTCACGTATTTTTAACTTTTTAATTATTAAATATTTATTTTCAATCAGCATTATTACTACTACTATTTTAGCTTTTTTTAAGGATTTTATTTTATCTTTATTTTACATTGGGATTAGAGTTCTACATTCTATTTTCATCTTTCCTTTAGCATCATTTTACTCTATCTCAACTCTACCTCACTCTCATCCAAACTTTTCCCCTTTTGTCCTGTTCCTCTTACCCTTTTCCTATTTAGATTTTCCATATTCTTTTTTTACCCCCTGTTAAAATTTCACCCTAATTATATATCTAATTTCCAATCCCCTGCTCCAAGTCCACACACACCTCTCTCTTCTCTGTCTTCACTATCCAAAAATTGTTTTTCTCTCTGTCCTTTTGTTGTTATTTGCTTGAATGTTTATTCTATCGATTTTTTATACTTTTTTGTGAGATTGTTGTCCTTATTCTTTTTGTTTTTGTTTGTTTTACACTTCTGTTTTCCCTCATCTCGCTTGATATTAGTTGTTGTTTGTAGTTTTTATTAATCTCCAGGTACATGTTGCTGGCATTTGTTGGGATTAGTGGCTGTTCTATTGGAGTTTTCTCCCATATATGTATTTGTTCCCTTTCTCTTTCTTATTCTCTTTCATTTCTCCCTTGCTTTTTTTCTTTCTATCTTTTTTTCTCCCTTTTCCCAATTTCATTTTGGTACTCCTTCCTTTCCTTTCCTTTCCTTTCTTTTCCTTTCCTTTCCTTTCCTTTCCTGTTCTTTTTCCTTCTTTTCTCTCTTCTTCTTTCTCTCCTATCCCCTAATTTGTCTCTCTCTAGTGGTCACCTTTATATGTGGCAATTAATATCGTGAATACATTTCTGTTCAGTGCCTTGTATGTTGTACCAGGTTGTATTGTATTTTGTGCCTTTAAATCAATGCAGGAGTGAGAGAACTACATAATCAGATACTCCGAGAGGAGAAACCATGGTGAGACAAAGAAACAGCCCACATACGAAAGAAAAGCAGGCAACACCAGAAAAGGAAGTAAACAAAATGGAGGCAAGCAACCTGCCAGAGGAAGAATTCAGAAAAATGGTCATAAGGTGGCTGAAAAGAATGGAAGACAAATTTGACAATATGAGTAAGAACCAAGAGGAAATGAAGAAGAACCAAGGAAAAATGAAAAATGACATCACTGCTGTAAAGAACTCAATTGAAAATATCAAAAGTAGACTAGAAGAAGCAGAGGACCGGATCAGTGAGGTGGAAGACAAGGTAGGAAAAAAATACCTAAGTAGAGCAGCTTCTAGAAAAAAGAATTAAAAAACAGAAGGAGAACCTAAGGGAATGATGAGACAAAACAAAATAAAAAAAAACATCAACATAATAGGGCTGCTGGAAGGAGAGGAAACTGAGCAAGCCATAGAAAACCTTTTCAAGAAATAATGACAGAAAACTTCCCCGATACAGGGAAGAAAAAAATCCACAATAATCCAAGAAGCTCACAGAGTCCCAAACAAAATGAATTCCAAAAGAACAACACCAAGACATAGTATAATTAAATTGGCAAATACCAATGACAAAGTAAGAATCTTAAAAGCGGCCAGAGACAGAAAGTTACATACAAAGGTCCCCCCATCAGAGTAGCAACTGATTTCTCAACAAAACTTATCAGGCCAGAAAGGAATGGAATATAAAAAGTTAAGCAAAGGAAGGTACTGAATCCAAGAATATTGTACCCAGTAATGCTATCAATCAAAATTGAAGGTGAAATTAGGAGCTTCACAGAAAAAAAAAGGACTAAAGGAATTTATTACCACCAAACCAGTAATGTAAGAAATGCTAAAAGGTCTGCTGTAAAAAAAAAAAATAGGAAGCAAAGAAGGAACACAGGGTTAAAGAAAAAAATGGCGATGAATAAGTACCTATCAATAATAACTTTAAATATAAATGCATTAAATGCTAAAATAAAAAAAATATAGTGTAACAGATTGGATAAGAAAACATGACCCATATATCTGCTGTCTACAAGAAACCCACCTCAGAAAAAAAAGATGCACACAGACTGAGGGTGAAGGGATGGAAAACAGTTTTTCAGCCAAATGGAAATTTTTTAAAAAGAGCTGGGGTAGCAATCCTTACATGTGACAACTTAGATCTCAAAGTGAAAGCCATAACAAAAGATAAGGAAGGCCACTTCATAATACTAAAGGGAGCATTCCAACAACAAGAAATGATTCTGATAAACATACATGCACCCAATGAAGGAGCATCCAAATATATATATTAAAAAACCTCCTGGAGGATATCAAGGGAGATATTGACAGTAATACAATCATAGTAGGAGACTTTAATACCCCACTATCAGCATGGGACAAATCCTCTAAATACACAAATAAGCAAAGAAACATCAATCATAAATGGCTCACTAGACAAGATGGAATTAATTGACATCTTCAAAACATTTCACCCCAAAACCACAGAACACACATTCTTCTTAAATGCACATGGGTCATTTTCAAAGATAGATTACATGTTGGTTCATAGGCAAAGACTCTTCAAATTCAAGAAGATAGAAATCATATCTAGCATCTTCTCAGATCACAGTGGCATAAAACTGGAAATCAACTACAATAAAAAAATCCAAAGAAATCAAACAAATGGAGACTAAACAGCATGCTATTAAACAATGACTGGGTTACCAGGTAAGATCAAGGGAGAAATGAAAAACATCATGGTAACAAATGACAATGAAAACACAACAATCCAAAATCTGTGGGACAGAGTGAATGCATGCAGTCTTGAGAAAGAAGTTCATAGCTCTAGAAGCCTACTGCAAAAAAAAAAAAAAAGAAAGAAACAAACAAACAAAAAATGGTAATGAATTATCTAACCCTACAAGTCAAAGAGCTAGAAAGAGCAACAAGAAAAGCCCATTGTAAGCAGGAGGAAGAAAATAGTAAATATCAGAGCACAAACAAACGACATAGAGACCAAAGAAACAATATAAAAGATCAACAAAACCAAGAGCTGGTTTTTTGAAAGGATAAACAAGATTGATGAACTTCTAGTTAGGCTCACCAAGAAGCAAAAAGAGAGGATCCAAATAAACAAAATCAGAAATGAAAGAGGTGAAATAACAGACTCCACCTAAATACAAAGGATTTTTAAAAAATACTATGAACAAATCTATTCCAACAAACTGGAAAACCTGGATGAAATGGACATATTCCTAGAACAATATAACCTTCCAAAACGCAACCAGGAATAATCTAACCATCTCACCAGGCCATGAACTATGATAGAAATTGAAGCAGTCATTAAAAAGCTTCCAGTAAACAAAAGCCTGGGGTCAGAAGGCTACATAGAGGAGTTTTACCAAACACTCAAGGAAGAATTAAACCTATCCTCTTCAGACTATTCGAAAAATTTCAAGAAGAAGGAACACTTCCAAGCTCCTTCTACAAAGCCAGCATCACCCTAATACAAAAACTAGATAAAGACAACACAATGAAAGAGAATTATAGGCCAATACCCCTCATGAACATAAATGCCAAAATCATCAACAAAATTCTAGCAAATCGAATCCAGCAATACATCAGAAAGGTCATACACCATGACCAAGTAGGATTTATCCCAGGAATGCAAGGATGGTACAATATCTGTAAATTAATGAATGTGATACATCACATAAACAAACTGAGAGATAAAAGTCACATAGTCATATTAATGCAGAATAAGCATTTGACAAAATCCAACACCCTTTCTTGATAAAAAAAAAAAAAGAAAACAACAACAACAACCTCTCAACAAGGTGGGAATAGAAGGATCATACCTCAACATCATAAAAGCCATATATGATAAACCCACAGCTAACATCCTACTCAATGAACAAAAACTAAAATCATTTCCCCTAAGAAAAGGAACAAGACAAGAATGCCCACTCTCACCACTCTTGTTCGACTTAGTCCTGGAAGTATTAGCCATTGCAATTGGACAAGAAAAAGAAATGAAAGGCATCCAATTTGGAAAAGAAGAAGTAAAGCTGTCCTTAATTTCAGATGACATAATATTGTACATAAAAAAAAGACTCCATCAAACAACTATTAGACTTAATAATTGAATTTGACAGTAAAGCAGGATACAAAATTAATGCGAAGGAATCTATTGCATTTCTATACACTAATAGTGAACTTACAGAAAGAGAGGCTAATAAAACAATCCCATTTACCAATGCACCAAAAAAATTAAGATACCTAGGAATAAACTTAACTAAGGAGGTAAAAGACCTATACAGTGTATACGGAAATCTACAGGAAACAGACTAAAGAGCTAGAGGAAGACATAAATAGATGGAAGAGCATATCTACAGGAAACGGACTAAAGAGATAGAGGAAGACATAAATAGATGGAAGAGCATATCAACATTATTAAAATATCCATACTACCCAAAGCAATCTATAGATTCAATGCACTATCCATTAAAATACCAACAGTGTATTTCACCAACCTAGAAAGAACTCTCCAAAGATTCATCTGGAATTTAAAAAAAAAAGACCCCAAATAGCCACAGCATTCTTGAGAAAGAAGAATAAAGTAGGAGGGATCTCAATACCAGATTTCAAGCTGTATTACAAAGACACTGTTCTCAAAACAGCCTTTTACTATCACAAGAACAGACAAAACCACTATGCTCAATTAATATTTGACAAAGGAGGCATGAACATACAATGGAGTCAAAAGAGTCTCTTCAATAAATGGTGTTGGGAAAATAGGAGAAATACATGCAAAAAAGTGAAACTAGATTACCAACTTATACCATACACAAAAATAAACTTAAAATGGATACAGTACTTAAAAATAAGATGGAAAACCATAAAAATACTAGAGGAATCCACAGGCAGCAAAATCTCAGACATATGCTGAAGGAACTTTTTCACTGATACTGCTCCAAGGGCAATGGAAGCTAAAGAGAAAATAAACAAATGGGACTACATCAAAATAAAAAGCTTTTTCACACCAAAAGAAACCATCAAAAAGACAACAAGAAAGGACACTTTATAGGAGAATATATTTGCAAATTTTATCACTGATAAAGGTTTAATCTCCAACATCTAGAAGCAAGTTATACAACTTAATAAAAGAAAGATAAATGATCCAATATAAAAAATGGGCAAGGGACCTATATAGAATCTTTTCGAAAGAAGACAGAAGGAAGGCCAAGGGACACATGAAAACATGCTCAAAGTCACTAATTATCTGAGAGTTGCAAATCAAAACATCAATGCAATACTATCTCACACCTGTCAGAATGGCAATCATCAACAACTCAACAAACGACAAATGTTGGTGAGGATGCGGAGAAAAAGGAACCCTCGTGCACTGCAGACTGGTGCAGCCACTCTGGAGAACAGTATGGAGTTTCCTCAAAAAACTAAAAATAGAGCTCCCATTTGACACAGTATTCTCACTCCTAGGAATATATCCTAAGAAACTAGAAACACCAATCAGAAAGGATATATGCTCCCCTATGTTCATAGCAGCACAATTTACAATAGCTAAGATCTGGAAACAGCCTAAGTGCCCATCAGCAGATGAGTGGATCAGAAAACTGTGATACATCTACACCATGGAATACTATCCTGCCATAAAAAAGAAGGAATTCTTACCATTTGCAGCAACCTGGATGGAACTGGAGAGTTGTATGCTAAGTTAAATAAGCCAGTCAATGAAAGAAAAATACCACATGATCTCACTCATTTATGGATAATAAAGAACATTATAAACTGATGAACAAAAAGATACAGAAGCAGTAAAGCATCAAAGAGACTCAAATTTTAGCGGCAAGTTTACGGAGAGGTGGGGTAGATAAGATATCAACCAAAGGATTTGTATGCATTCATATAAGCATAACCAATGGATGCAAGACACCGGGGTGGGGAAAGGTGCGGGCACGTATGGGAGTGGGGTCGGGGATGCAATGGGAACATATGTACATATGTAATACATTAATAAAAAACAGTAAAATTCTTAAAATGGCAAAAGAAACATTTAAAGAAAAAAAAAACCACAAGAGAACAAACTATTAACATCATGCCATCCAGGTTCAAATCTTGATTCCTCGGAGAAACCAAAATGGCGCCATAGATAAACATCTGAACTTGCTGCCTCACACAACCACTTCAAAACTACAACTAAAAGACAAAACAGAACCCATCCAGAACCACAGGAAGGCTGGTTAAGTGGAAATTCTATAACTAGAAGGAAATAGAAAAGTATACTGAGACTCAGAGGAGGTGCAGAAGTAAAGTGAGGAAGTACGGAGCCACGCATGTGTGGAAAGGGGCTGGTAACTGAGGATTTGATTGTCTTTTTCAATAGGGAGGGAGACACAAGCTCTCAAATGCTCTGAACTCCAGTTCAGGGTGAGTCTCTGGGGACCAAGACTCCTATGGGGTTGGGGGGAGGGTGGATACTGGACTGTTTGGCACCAGGCGGGAACATGAGGCAAGCTTTCTATCAGAGGTGCTGCAGCAATTACCAGAGGACACTGAGACTCAGGGACCTCTTATGGCAGGGTTTAAGATCACCCATTGCTGTTTGATCTGCCCTATTGATTTCCTGAGACCATACCCATCCAATTTACAACCCCACCCCAGCTGTGCACAGAGGCTTTTGCATATGAATGACCTGACCCTTTGCAATCTAAAATTACCTAACAAACTGCAGCTGGGTCAGAGAGCCCCAGAATTTCTAAAACAAAGCCCAAGGCCCTGCAGCAGCTTGCATTGCTTCACAGCTGGGCCTCATCTGGGCACCTTCAAATCCTGAACAAATAAGAGGAATCTGCAGATCTCTCCTTAGCTCCTACTGGGTGGCCTCAGCAAGTGCTAAATTTGCACTTCCTTGGAGATCCAAGAGCCAGTGCACCCAGTGGTCAGAGTGGGACCATCCAGATTACAATTCTTCAGATCCATAAGGGACACACTCAGGGGACAGACTTAGTAAGCACCAAAGCCCGACTGAAGCAAGTCCTGCCCCATAAGGGTTTTTATAGTAGAGAAGTTCTCCCATCATAGACACAACTGATCCTCACAGCCAATTGGCCTGGAGGTCAAATCTTTCCAGTGATACCAACAATAAGACTGTGCACACAGCCTACAAAGTGGTGCACCAAGAGTGTCCATCTCAGGAAACTGGGGAGGCTGAGCCACTGGGCCCTATAGGACACCTAGCACACAAAGCTACTCTATTAACATAGGGAAGCAGCTAAAATGTGGAGACAAAAAAATAGGTCACAAATGACAGAAATGGAGGAAAGCAAATGACTGGATATAGAGTTCAAAACCACGGTTATAAGGGTTTTCAAGAATCTTCCAGAAACTGCCAATAAATTTAATGAAACCCTGGAGGATATGAAAAGGACCAAATAGAAATTAAGCATACACTGACTGAAATAAAAATAATATACAGAGATCCAACAGCAGAGTAGAGGATCAAAAAAATCAAGTCAAAGTTTTGAAATATGAAGAAGCAAAAACACCCAAACAGAAAAGAAAAAAGAATAAAAAAATATGAAGATAGAGAAAAACCAAGAGGGTGGCATAGGTGAATACCTAAACTGCTGCCTCACATAACAATTTCAAAACTACAACTAAAATACAGAACGGACATCATCCATAACCACAGTAAAGCTGCCTGAGTGTAAATTCTACAACTAGATGGAAAGAGAGGGATTCATGGAGACTAAGAGGAGCTGCAAAAACTGAGCTACAGGGACATGCATGTGGAGAGGACGGCAGCGGATTGCCTGACTGGCTTCCTCTTGCAGGAAGGAGACAGAAAGTCCCAACTGCACTGAACCCCAGTTCTGGGAGAGACTCATATCGGGGGGGGGGAGTTTGAATTGTGGGGAAAAGTGAGGAGTACACGGAAACTCAGGGGAGCCATGAAAGGCAGAGGTCTGGCAGCACATGCATCAGTGCGCACAGAGAAGACTGACTGCTGATTGTACCACTGGCTTTCTCTAGTGGGAGGAAGACTGAACCTCCCAACTGCCCTGAACTCCAATTGCGACTGCACTGAGCCCCAGTTTCAGGCAAGAACCTGAGGACTCAGACTCAAATGGGTCCCTGGAGCACATGGAAACTCAGGTGAGCCATGAAAGGCAGAGGTCTGGAGGCATGCAAGTGGGCACAGAGAGGGCTGCAGCAATTACTGAGGGACAGTGAAACCCAAGGTCCATATATGGAAGGGCTGACTGGAACAAGGCTGTCTGCTCAGCCCTAAGACTCCACCCCATCCAAGCTAAGTACAGAGGCTTTTAAAATTTTTCAAGTGTTGTATCATAAGGCTAACTCTAGCACAGAACTTCTCCCAACGTAGACGCAACTGATCCTCACAGGCAATTGGCCTGGAGGTCAATTCCTCCCCCACCCAACCTCACCCCCGCCGCCAGTGATACAAACAACAATCAAGACTTAATTACAACAAGGCTGTACACACAGTCCACAAAGGGGTGCACCAAGAGAGTCCACCTCAGGTAACTAGGGAGGTGGAGCTACTGGGCCATATAAGACACCTAGCACACAAAGCTACTCTATCAACTCAGGGAAGCAGCAAAAATGCGTAGACAAACAGATCATAAATGGAATAAATAGTGGAAAACAAATGAGTGGATATAGAATTCAAAACCACGGTTATAAGGTTTTTCAAGAATTTCCTAGAAAAGTTGGATAAATTTAGTGAGACCAAAGAGGAGATGAAAAAGGACTAACTAGCCAAAGCTGGTTTGGCTCAGTGGATAGAGCGTCGGCCTGCAGACTGAAAGGTCCCAGGTTCGATTCTGGTCAGGGGCATGTTGGTTGTGGGCACGTTCCCAGTAGAGGGCGTGCAAGAGGTGGCTGATTGATGTCTCTCTCTCTCTCATCGATGTTTCTTACTCTCTATCCCTCTCCCCTTCTCTCCATAAAAAAATCAGTAAATATATTTTTAAAAAAGAAAACGGACCAACTAAAAATTAAACCTACACTGACTGAAATAAAAAAATATTATACAGAGATCTAACAGCAGAATAGACAAACACAAGAATCAAGTCAACGATTTGAAATACAAAGAAGCAGAAAGCTCTCAACTGGTAAAGAAAAAAGAAAAAAGAATCCAAAAATGTGAAGATAGTGTAAGGAGCCTCTGGGACAACTTCAAGCATACAAACATCTGAATTATGGGTGTGCCAGAAGAAGTGATAGAGCAAGATGTTGAAAATCTATTTGAAGAAATAATGACAGAAAACGTGCCCTACCTGGTGAAAGAAATAGTCTTGTAAGTCCAGGAAGCACAGAGAACCCCAAACAAAAAGAATCCAAAGAGGTCCACAACAAGGCATATCATAATTAAAATGCCAGTAGCAAAAGACAAAGAGAGAATATTAAAAGCAGCAAGAAAAAAACAGTTAATTACTACAAGAGAGCACCCATATGATTGTCAGCTGATTTCTCAACAGAAACTATGCAGGCCAGATGAGAGTGGCAAGAAATATTCAAAGTGATGAATAGCAAGAACCTACAACCAAAATTACTCTACCCAGCAAAGCTATCATTCAGAATTGAAGGGCAGATAAAGAGCTTCACAGATAAGAAAAAGCTAAAGGAGTTAATGACCACCAAACCAGTATTATATGAAATGCTGAAAGGTACTCTTTAATAAGAGGAAGAAGAAGAAAAAAGGTAAAGATAAAAATTATGAACAACAAACACATATCTATCAACAAGTGAATCTAAAAATCAAGTGAATAAAAAATCTGATGAACAGAATAAACTCATGAATATAATATTATCAGGGACATAGAAAGGGAGTGGACTGACCATTCTCAGGGGGAAAAGGGGAAGGGGGTGTAGAGATAGACTGGACAAAAATCTTACATCTATGGATGAGGACAATGCGGGAGGAGCTAAGGGTAGAAGGAGGGGTGGGAGCCGGGTGCAGGAGAGCTATGGGGGGAAAAAAGAGGAACAAATGTAATAATCTGAACAATAAAGATTTATTAAATAAAAAAAATCCTGATGAACAGAATAAACTGGTAAATATAATCAGTGGCATAGAAAAGGAGTGGACTGACTATTCTCAGGGGGAAGAGGGTTTGGGGGTTCAGGAAGAGACTGGACAAAAATTGTACACCTATGGACAAGGACAGTCAGAGGGAAGTAAGGGCAGAGCATGGGGTGGGAATGGAGTGGAGGGAGCTATGGGGTGAAAAAAGAGGAACAACTGAAATAATCTGAACAACAAAGATAAAAAAAATTCTTGCCCTAACTGGTTTTGCCCAATAGATAGAGCGTTGGCCTTCTTCCAGGTTTGATTCTGGTCAAAAGCATGTACCTTGGTTGGTGGCAAATCCTCAGTAGGAGGAGTGCAGAAGGCAACTGATCGATGTTTATAACTCTATAAAAAATCTTGATTTTTCCACTTACTATTTGACTTTAAACTGCTTAAGAACTATGTGCCTCCATTTCCCCAATTGTAAAATGGAATAAACCACAGTTCCTATATCATAGGGTCATTAGGAGTTTTAAATGAGCTAATTTATCTAAAGATTTTAGCACATGCCCTACCCTATTTTGCTCAGTGGGTAGAATGTTGGCCAGAGGACTGAAGGATTGCAGGTTTGCTGATCAAGAATATGTAACTCAGTTGCAGGCTCGATCCCTGGCGCAGGTTAGGGTTCATGTGGGAGGCAACCAATTGATGTGTCTCTCTCACATTGATGTTTCTCTCTGTGTGTGTCTCCCCATTTCCCTTCCATGCTCTAAAAATCAATGAAAAAATCCTCTGGTGCGATTTAATAATGAAAGAATGAATAATAAATAGCTTGGCACAATACCTGGTACAGGATAAGCATAAAATTGTTTACTATTATTGCATAATTATTTTTACTAGTATATTATTTCTTTCTTTCACTAGTATATAAGTCTGCTTAGCTACTCAGTTCCAACCACCTAAAATTGCCTAGCATGTACATATTATGTCCTCATAAATATTTGTTGAATGAGAGGTCTGAATTAGGATGGCAATGAATAGAGACACGTATGATATTATTTAAAAGGAAGAAAAAAATACCTTGCACTTGTTTTTTTTCTGATAGGGGAGGGAAGGATATAAGATGACTACTCCAAGGCTTATAGCTTAAGTAATAGTAATAGGTAGAAGGCTAGTGCTTTGAACAGAAATAGGTAAATAAGGAACTAGAACTAATACAATTTGAATATTCTGATAATGAATTTATTTAGATACAAGTTTGCAGTGACGGCAAAACATGACTGTAATTGCTAGCAGGCAGTTACTTGTAAATGTAGTATTCAAGTTCATGAGAAAACTGTAGTAATGAATATAGATTTAAATATTGTCTTCATCAATATGACATTTAAATATTCAACTTCTGGTAGGAGTTTCCTGCATCTTTACAAAACAACTTGCAGAAGTGTATACAATGGAAAATGAAATATTTTAACAATTAAATTTATTCTTCTGAAGAAGTCACTGTTACCAGTTTGGTGTGTATCCTTCAAACATTTTGTATGCATTTGCAAACATATATTGACATACAATATGTAGAGGCATAGTACAAGTGTGAGTGAATACCTACATACCAATCTGGAATCATCCTATATAATAAAGAGCTAATATGTAAATGGTCATCACACCCTCACAGCATCATGCCATAACGGCTTGGACACTGGGGAGAGAGGAATGGGGACCATCCAGGCTGTGGCCTGGGAGAGGGACAAGCCACCCACCCTGCAGTCCCAGGTGTCAGTGGCTGCACTTGCACCTGTGGCCCAGGAGATGCACAATCCGCATTCCCCATGTTCCCCATGGTCCCAGGCACCAGCGGCTGTGCCTGTGGCCAGGGAGTGGGACAAGCTGCCTGCCCTGTGGTCCCAGTGCTTGCAGCTGTGGCCCGGGTAAATGCCACTCACCCACAGTCCACTGCAGCTGTGGCCAGCCTGGGCAAAGCTGGCCTTGGTCCTGGGTGCCTGAGGCCGGCCAGAGGGAGGGAAGCCCAGGTCCCAGGTGCCTGCCACTGGCTAGAGGAGGGAATCCTGGGTCTCAGGTGTGGGGAGAGGTAGAGGTGGTTAGGGACAATGAGGCCATCAGGGGAGCAATTATGGGTGATCATGCCAGTAAGAATCATTTAAGGGCCATCAGGCAGACAGGCAGTGGGGTTAGGGGTGATCAGGCAGACAAGCAGGCTTGGGGTTAGGAGTCAGTAGTCCTGGATTGTGAGAGGCAGTTGGATACCCCCTGAGGGCTCCTGGATTGGAGAGAGTTCAGGCCAGGCTGAGGGATACCCACCTCTGTGCATGAATTATATGCACTGGGCCTCTAGTCTATCCTATATAATAAGAAAGGAGTATGCTAATTATCCAATACACCCTGAGGTGTAACAACCAACTGTCTAAAGACCAGATCACAGATCTGCAGGAGGGTGGAGCAGCGAACTACAAGCAGGAAGCAGAGAGCTATAGGAGGGGACAGGGCACCAAACTATGAGAAGGAGAGGGGGATGAGGAGAGCTACAGGAGGGCAGGGCAGTGGGCCAAGAGCTAAAAGGGGGTGGGGCAGCAGGCAAAGAGCTACAGGAGGGCAGCACAAACTACTGGTGCATGGATTCATGCACAGGGCTACTAGTATATGTATAAAAGCAGAAGCAACTGAACGACTGATTGACTGGTCACTATGACCCACACTGACCACCAGGGGCAGACACTCAACGCAGGTGCTGCCCCCTGGTGGTCAGTGTGCTCCCTCAGTGGGAGCGCTGCTCAGCTGACCAATGGGCACCTGATGCCAGGCTCACCACAGCATTACTGATCAGCTTCCAGCTGCTTCACACACTACTACATCCCTCAGGGAATGTCGGACTACTGGTTTTAGCCCGATCCTCCAAGGAGCCCTGGATTGTGAGAGGGCGCAGGCCAGGCTGAGGGACTCCACCAGTGCACAAATCCATGCACCAGGCCTCTTGTTTAATCGTTATGCCTTTGTTTAGTCCTTGAAGATATTTCCATGTTAATATGTATAAATCTCAGAAAATATGGATATTGAACAAAAGGATAGATACAGAGGCAGTAAAGCATCAAACAGACTGTGAAATTACAGCAGGAAGATTAAAGTTAGGTGAGGTAGATAAGAGATCAATCAAAGGACTTGTATGCATGCATATAAGCATAACCAATGAGCCGAGATCGGTTTGGCTCAGTGGATAGAGCCTCTGCCTGCGGACTGAAAGGTCCCGGGTTCAATTGCGGTCGGGGGCACATCTCCAGTGTGGGGTGTGCAGGAGGCGGCTGATTGATGTCTCTCTCTCATCGATGTTTCTGACTTTCTATCCCTCTCCCTTCCTCTCTGTGAAAAATCAATAAAATATATATATTTTAAAAAAGAAGAAAATATATTAAGCATAACCAATGAACATAGACACTGGGAGGTTGGGGTATGCCTGGGAGGGACGGGGGGCAATGGGGAGATATGTATAAAAATTAATTTAAAAAATAAAAAATATATAAATAAAAATTAAAAAAAAGAAAATATGGATAGATCTCTGACATTCTTATTTGTGCTGCATAGTACTTTAATATATGGATATGCCATAATTTATTTTCCTATTGATAAACACTTAGGTTGTTTCCAATCTTTTGTTATTATAAATTTTGCAGCACTGAAAATCATAATACATTATGTCTGAATATGTGTGCTAATATTTATTTTGTGTGTGTTAAACAAAACTTTTATTGCAGGAGAAGAGTACCAAAAGGCTGTCTTCCAGATGTCCTTGAGCCTCTGATCTCAGGAAGTGGGGCCTCTAGGCTAGTGATCTGTTAGGAAAGGACTAGAATGAGGTTCCCTGGCCAGGCCACAGTCTTCCTCACATGCCATGCTAAGCTGCAGATCCTGGTTCCATGTTTCCAGGTTGAGGCCTGACCTATAGATTCACAGCCAGGTCTGCAGTCCCCACAGTCTGGTCTTCAGAGGTGGCTCCATGGGGCAGGTTTGTATACTTGAGAGAAGAGCCACAGGAGAGATGTGCTGGGTAGTGTCTCCAGTTGGTGACCATCTTGGAGAGCACTACTTTGGGAAGATCCACACAGCAACGGGATGCTAATGCTACCAGGTAGATGAGGATATCACTAAGCTCCTCTTGAAGGGATGCCCATTCCTTAGGGGACCAAGCTTGGGGACCAGATTCACCATTGGGCTTCCACTGAAAGAGCTCTGCCAGCTCCCCCACTTCCCTCACCAAGGCTGGACTTGGTCCCAGTCTCTTTCAGCGGCAAAATCAGCATGGAGTTAGCGACTGGTATAAGAAAAAGAGGTGGAAGCCCCAGTCTCAGAGTTAGGGCATGGGGGTGGAGATTCAGGGTCTAGGCAGCTATTTCTTTTTCTCTTTCTTTTTTTTAAAAAAAATATTTTTAATTTATTTTTTACAGAGAGGAAGGGAGAGGGAGAGAGTTAGAAACATTGATGAGAGAGAAACATCAATCAGCTGCCTCCTGTACACCCCCGACTGGTGATGTGCCCACAACCATGATACATGCCCTTGACAGGAATCAAACCTGGGACCTTTCAGTCCACAGGCTAACATTCTATCCACTGAGCCAAACTGTTTTCGGCAACTAGGCAGCTATTTCTGATATGTAATGGTGGAATGGGTGTTCAACCGGGGTTCTGCAACTAACTCCTTGAATGGCCTTAAATCATGTCTTTTCTAGAGGAATATAAAATGGGCAAGCCCCTACCAGACCCTAAACTCTATGGAAACTTCTGAATATTTGTACTAGTTTTTTTTTTAATCCTCACTCAAGGATATATTTTTATTGATTTTAGAGAGTAAGGGAGAGAGAAAAAAACCAACGTCAGAGAAATATTAATCAGTTGCTTGCTGTACTTGCCCCAATAACCCAGGTTATGTCCCCTGACCAGGAATCAAACCCTTCATTGAAGAGTAGGGCGCTCCAACCAACTGAGCCACACTGGACAGGGCTATGCTAATATTTCTTGAGGATAAATTCATAGAAGTGGGATTGCTAGAAAAAAGACAAACCCATCCTTTTTTTAATTTTAATATATATATATTTCTTATTTCAGAGAAGAAAGAAGAGGGAGAGATAGAAACATCAATGATGAGAATCATTGATCAGCTGTCTTCTGCACACCCGCTACTGGGGAGAAAGCCCACAACCCAGGCATGTGCCCTTGACTGGAATAGAACTCAGGACCCTCCAGTCTGCAGGCTGATGCTCTATCCACTAAGCCAAACTGGCTAGGGCCACATTCTTCCATATCAAAAATATTAATAGATGCTGCTCAATTTTTCCCCCCAAAGGCTATTCCATTAAATTGTTCCTAAATATTGATTAAATTTAGATTCAGGTTCTGTTTCCTCTTTAGGGAGTCAAAGATATGTCATAGGTAGTGTTGTATAGTGCAGTAAATAGAGTCTCTTGCTCCTTTTAAGATCTTCTCTTTTTTGTTCTGAAGTGTCATTATAGTGTGTCTGGTTGGGGATTTTTTCTTTTTTCTGTTTGGGATTCCAGAATCTCAAAGATAGATATCTTTTATCAATTCTCAGCTATTTTACATTCAAACTAGTGGCCCAGCCTACACCCTCTGCAATCGGGGGCCCACAGAAAATGGGCCTAAATCAGCAGACATTTCTCTTTGCAATCTGGGACCACTGGCCCCTAACCACTCACCTGCCTTATTGCCCCTAATCCCTCTGCCTGCCTGCCTGATTGCCCCCAACTGCCCTCCATGCCAGCCTGATCTTGCTCCCATTGGCTGTGGGACTGATCTCACCCCAAATGGCCCTCCATTGCCAGCCTGATTGCCCCTAACTGCCTCTGCCTCAGCCCTCACCACTGTGGCTTTGTCAGGAAGCAAGTCAGTCATCAAGAAGATGCCAGGTCGACCTGGTCTAATTACCATATTACCCTTTTATTAGTATAGATAGATTATATAGGCTAGCATTGCTTAAATTGGGCGGAAGAGCCTTTTTCAGCTTGAGGAGATGCTCTTGGCAGATAAAAATTCATAATCCCTATATCTGGACTGATAGCCATATGCACTATACTACCAAACTGGTCATTAAAAAAAATTGAACTGCTTTCTTAAACCTTACACCAAACAGCTGTTGCCCTTAAAACCCCTCCTCAGCCCCCACCTTAAATTCTGCCTTCGCAGTTCACCCAGATTAGGTTCTGATTGGTCAGTTTCTATGCCAGTCAGTGTCAAAAGCTACACCGTCTAGGCAGCCATTGGCTCCTCACAGTTCACCCAGATTTGCTTCTGATTGGTTGGTTTCTATGCGAGTCAGCGTCAAAAGCCCCACCTCCTAGGCAGCCATTGGCTCCTTGCAGTTCACCCAGATTTGGTTCTGATTGATCAGTTTCTATGCCAGTCAGCATCTCTGGGCCTATCACCGGACCTGATCAGAGAGGCAAGGTTGATTAGCAGCTACTACAGGCTGCTGGTGAACAAGCTGAAGTGCTGAACCCTTGGAGAAAAAGAGAGGTGTGGCTGCTGGGGAAGCCTGGAGAGAAAGAAAGGTAAGGGCTGATCTAGCAGCTGCCACAGAGGCTACAGATCAGACCCTACTTCTCTCTCCGGGCCACGCCAGCACCTGCAGCAGCTGCTGATCAGCCCCATCTCTCTTTCTCCAACATGGCAGCAGTTCACCCAACTCACCAGACCCCGCCCACCTCAGCCTGCTGCGCATGCAGCCTGGTGTTCAGTCGTCCCTTCAGTCATTTTAGACGTTTTGGACCTGGGCTTTTTATATATATAGATCCTGCTGTTCGACTGTTTCTTTATTCTTCCCCTGAACTCAAATTAGACATCACCTGTAAGCTTGAGCTTTAAAAATTAGGCTGTAGGCTACCAGGTATCAGATGACTTCAGAGCAAAAGTCTGCTCCAGTATTTATCCAGTAGATTTCAGTTATTCATTGTTTCCTCTACTTTTCTGCCAGTGCACCATATATGTGGGCATAGATGAAGATATATTGATATATAGATGAAGATATATTGATATATATTTAAAATATATCTTTAAATTAGTTCTATATCACTATAGAATTTACCTTAATCATTTTCTATTTTCATTTATTGAGGTATAACTTACATATAGTAAAATTCACAAATATTAAGTATACATTTTTATATATGGATACACCTACGTGACCTCCCCTCAGGTCAAAATAAAGAACATTTCTAGCACCACAAAAGGCTGACTCCTTGTACCCCCTTTCAGTTATTACCCGCTCCCAAGATTAAACACATTCTGACTTATATCATCATAGATTAGTTTTGCCTGTGTTTGAATTTCATATAAATGGACTAATACAGAGTATGTACTCTTAAAAATAGAAAAAACACACACACACACACACAAAAAAAAAAACAACAGAAAAATAGTATGTCATCTTTTGCCTCTGACTTCTTTCATTCAATATTATCTATGAGCTTCAATCTACGATGTTGAATATATCTGTAGTTTGTTCTTTTTCATTGCTGTGTAGAATTCTACCTCCTTTAATTTAACTTGTTTTATGTATATACTATATACTATAGGCCCAGTGCACAAATTCGTGCATAGATGGGGTACGGCTGGCCCTGCCCCAAATAGGGATGAGTGGGGTGGAGCCAACAGAGGGGAGGGGCAGTAGGAGGTTGACCAGGAGAGGAGGCCGACAGGGGGGAAGGGCCACAGGAGATTGGCCAGCCAGCCCCAGCCCCGATTGAGGTGGGGGGTTCAATCGGGGGATAATCCCAGCTGGGGGGAGGGACTGCCCCAAATTAGGCTGGTTGGTGGCTGCAGTGCGCATCATAGCGACCAGCTGTTCCAGTTGTTCCAGTGTTCTGGTTGTTTAGCTTTTGTATATATAGATTTTAATTTATTTAACCCTTTATTGATGGATATATAAATGGTTTTCAGTCTTCTGTTGTTTTTGCTAATTCATGTATTACATGTGTACATATATTCCCATTTCCCTCCCCACCCCACTCCCATGCATGCCTTTACTACCCACCCCCTTTCTTGCATGCATACAAGTCCTTCGGTTAATCTCTTATCTACCCCACCTATCCCTAACCTTCCTGTTGTAATTTGACAGTCTACCCTTGACCAGAATCGGACCTGGGACCCTTCAGTCTGCAGGCTGATGCTCTATCCACTGAGCCAAACCGGTTTTGGCAAGTCATTATTTCTTCAAATAGGTTTTCAGTATCTTGTTCTCTCTCTTCTTCTGGCACCCCCATAATTCTGATGTTGGTACAGTTGAAGTTGTCCCAGAGGCTCCTTACACTATCTTCCACCTTTTGGATTCTTTTTTCTTTTTGCTTTTTCAGTTGAGTCTTTTCTTCTTTCTATTTTAAATCTTTGACTTGATTCTTGCCTTCCTCTAGTCTGCTGTTAAGTTTCTGTTAATATTTTTTATTTGAGCCAGTGTATGTTTAATTTCTAGTTGGTCCTTTTTAATCTCCTCTTGGATTTTGCTAAATTTATCCATCTTTTCTGGGAAATTCCTGAAAAACCTTATAACTGTGTTTTTGAATTCTATATCCAGTCATTTGTTTTCCTCCATTTCTTTCTTTTGTGATCTGTTTCTTTGTCTCCGCATTTTTGCTGCTTCCCTGAGTTGGTAGAGTAGCTTTTTGTGCTACTATACCTATACCTATATGGCCCAGTAGCTCCGCTTCCCCATTTACCTGAATTGGACTCTCTTGGTGCACCCCTTTGTGGACTGTGTGTACAGCCTTGTTGTAATTAAGTCTTGATTGTTGTTTGTATCACGGGGGGAATTGGCCTTTAAGCCAATTGGTTGTGAGGATCAGCTGTGTCTACGCTAGAACTTCTAAGCTGGAATCAGCCTTGTGATACAAGAATTGTAAGATTGTAAAAGCCTCTGTGCTCAGCTTGGATGGAGTGGAGTCTCAGGGCTGCCGTATGCGGGCCCTGGGTCTCAGTGTCCCTCAGTAATTGCTGCAGCCCTCTTTGTACCACTCGAGGCAACGTGCCTCCAGACCTTTCGCAGCTACCCTGAGTTTCCATGCACTTATCACTTTTTCTGACAGTCTCACCTGGAACTAGGGTTCAGTGCAGTTGGGAGTTTCCATCTCCCTCCCCCAAGAGGAAGGCAGCCAGGCACTCCATTGCCCATCCTCTTCACACACATGTCTCCGTAACTCAGCTCTTTGCAGCTCCTCTTAGTCTCCGTGAGCGCCTCTCTTTTCCTTCTAGTTGTAGAATTTCCACTCAGCCAGCTTTCCTGTTGTTCTGGATGATGTCCATTCTCTCTTCTAGTTGTAGTTTTGAAATTGTTTTGTGAGACAGCAGTTTAGTTGTTCACCTATTCCTCCATCTTTGTTTCCTCTCATCAATCTTGTTTATCCCTTCAAAGAGCTAGCTCTTGGCTTTGTTGATCTTTTGTATTGTTTCTTTGCTCTCTATGTTGTTTATCTCCACTCTGATCTTTACTATTTCATTCCTTCTGCTCACAGTGGGCTTTTTTGGTTGCTCTCTTTCTAGCTCTTTGACTTTTAGGGGTAGGTAAATTATTACCCTTGTTTCTTGTTTCTTTGTTTATTTGTTGGTCAGCTGCTTCCTTCATGCCCCCTACTGGGGATGTGCCCACAACCAAGATACATGCCCTTGACCGGAATCAAACCTGGGACCTTTCAGTCCACAGGCTGATGCTCTATCCACTGAGCCAAACCGGTTTCAGCTGTAGGTAACTTTCTGTCTCTCTCTGGCCACTTTTAAGATTCTAACTTTGTCATTGGTGTTTGCCAATTTAATTATAATGTGGCTTGGCTTCTGTCTTTTGGGGTTATTTTGCTTGGGACTTTGTAAGCTTCTTGGATTTGTGTGGGTTGTTGTTGTTTTTTTCCCCCTATATCAAGGAAGTTTTCTATAATTATTTCTTCGAACAGGTTTTCTATTCCTTGATCAGTTTCCTCTCTTTCTGGAACCCCTATTCTGTGGATATTATTTTGTTTTGTGGTGTTCTAAAGTTCCCTTAGGCTCTCCTCCTGCTTTTTTATTTTTTTTCTAGAAGCTGCTGTACTTGGGTATTTTTTCCTACCTTGTCTTCTAGCTCACTGATGCAGTCCTTTGCTACTTTTAGTCTACTTTTGATGCTTTCTATTGAATTCCTTACAGCAGCGATTCTATTTTTAATTTCTTCTTGGTTCTTCTTCATTTACTCTTGGTTGTTACTCATATTGTTGAATTTGTCTTCCATTCTTTTCAGCCACCTATGACCATTTCTCTGAATTCTTTCTCTGGCAGGTTCCTTGCCTCCATTTTATTTATTTCCTTTTCTGGTGATGTCTGCTTTTCTTTCATATGTGGCCTGTTTCTTTGTCTCCCCATGGTCTCTCTTCTCCCTGTTTCTGGTTATGTAGTTTTTCTCTCCTGCTTTGATTTAAAGGCACAAAATACAACACAACCAAGTTCAAGGTACAAGCCACTGAACATAAATATATTCATGATATTAATACCACAAATAAAGGTGACCACCAGAAAGAGACAAATTAGGGGATAGGAGAGAAAGAAGAAGATTAAAAAAGTACAGAAAAATAAAAGAAAGGAGTGCCAAAATGTAATTGGGAGAAGGGAGAAAAACGAAAAAAAGAAAAAGAAAAAGAAAAGTAAGGGAGAAAAGAAAGAGAATAAGAAAGAGAAGGAGAACAAATTATATATATGGGAGAAAACTCCAATAGAACAGCCACTAATCCCAACAAATGCCAGAATCAAGTACCTGGAGATTAATATAACCTACAAACAACAAATAATATCAAGGGAGGCAAGGGAAAACAAAAGTAAAAAAACAAACAAAAACAAAGAAAACAAAAAAGGAAAACAATACAAAAAGAATAAGCAAAATAATCTCACAAAAAAGTATAAAAATCGATATAATGAACATTCAAGCAAACAACAACAAGTGGACAGAAAGAAAAAAATTTTGGGATACTGAAGACAGAGAAGAGAGAGGTGTGTATGGACTTGGAGCAGGGGATTGAAAATTAGATATATAATTAGGGTGAAATTTTAACAGATGGTAAAAACAAAGAATAGGGAAAATCTAAAGTAGTAAAAGGTTAAGCAAAACAGGACAACAAAAGGGGAAAAGTTCGGAAGAGAGTGATGGCATAAAGGTAGAGTTGAGATAGAGTAAAATGATGCTAAAGGAAAGATGAAAATACAATGTAGAACTCTAATCCCAAAGTAAAATAAAGAGAAAATAAAATGATACTTTTTTCAAAAAGGTAAAATAGTAATAGTAATAACGCTGATTCAAAATAAAAATGTAATAATTAAAAAGGTAAAAAAAAAAGGAGAAAAAGGTAGTTTCTTAAGCAAAAGATGAAAAAAATTAAAATTTAAAATTAAAAAAATAAAATGTGCAGTAGTGAAGGTCAATCACTTCCTCTATTGTTCTGTTTGGTAGGCTTGTTTCCCAGTCAGGACAGTGTTGCAGTTCCCTGTATTCCACTGGTGTTCCATGTTATAAGCCAGTCTTGGTTTTTAGGAAGGCAGTGTGTCTTAATCTCTTTATTCTTTTATTTGTGATTACTCAAGAGTCAATTTGTGAGTCAGTCCCTGGGTGTCAGTGTTTCTGGATTGACCTCTGAGACTATAGGTCCTCTCTAGCCTGTTCTTAGATCCTGCTTTCCCTGTGGCACTCAATACTGGTTTGTGGGAGTGGGATGCCCCAGAGCTTTTTCTACCAGTTCCGATCCCCACGTTCCAGAAAAACAACTTTCTCCTGGAGTCTCCCAGGGTGTCCCCAACTGGGTGATCCTATGTATTAGGCTAGCAAGGATCTGAAGAGGAAAGAGTAGAAGTCTGCGCAGTCCTCCTTCCCTGCTCCTTTCCAGGCAGTTGGCATACTTTAATAACTCCCAGGCTGTTCTTCTGTCACATCAAAATGGATTGCTTTCTAGAGATCCCCTCTGTCAGAAGCTCTGAGGACCTTCTTCCACATCCACAGATAACTTCAGGCCCAACAGCCACAGATTTCTCCATGTGCAGGCTTCCCTCGGTCCTCCAGCTTCCAAAGTGCGTGCATTTCTCTGTCATGTTGGGCTACAGACCTCACCTTGTCCCAGGGTAAATCTGACTGTTCCTAGTGGAGTGTAGAGCTCCTCTGAATCCGAATGTTTGTGCCAATTAAGGACCGGTGTTCTGGGGCTTGCAGCTGTTCAGTGGGTGTCACAATTGTATATTTTCAGGCTTCTGATAACATCCAGTTTCTCCTTTAAGATGGAACAGTCTCCTCGTCTGAGCTGGTGCCTCTGGGAGAAAAACCCAACAGTATGGAGCCCTATACAGCAGTCCCCCACCTTCTCCTGGAGTATAGCTGTCCCTTAACTCACCAAAGAACACTCCCAGTGCAACCCCCAGCTGTTCTCTCTATCTACTCTGGGACAAGGCTCAGGACACATCTGTCTATTCCAATGCCATTCCCCTTACCCACCTCAGTTTTCAGTCTTTTGTTATTGCAAACACTACTGTAGTGCATATGATTATTTATGCATCTTTGCTAATATGTGTAAGTATATCAGTAGAATAAAATCCTAGATGTACAAGTGCTAGGTAAAGATTAGGTGCATTATTAGTTTAAATAGATATTGATAAATTGCCTTCCAAAGAGGGTATATAAATTTATATACTCACCTTTAGCATATATAAGGACACATTCCCAACATTCTTGCTGGAAATTAACACATATTTTTATCTCTGACAATCTGACAGGTAGAAACCTATGATTAATAAATATTTTTATTTAATTTTTAAAAAATATATTTTTACTGATTTCAGAGAGTTGAGGAAAGGGTGATAGATAAACATTGATGAGAGGGAACATTGATTGGCTGCTTCCTGCACACCCCCTACTGGTGATTGAACCTGCCACCTCAGTATGTACCCTGACAGGGAATTGAACCAGCAACTTCTAGGTATATGGGATTACAACTCATCAACTGAGCCACACCAGCTGGGCAATAACTATTTCTATTTTAATTAAAAATATATGTGGGCAACAGACCTAAATAGAATATTTTCGAAAGAAGACAGAAGGAAGGCCAAGAGACACATGAAAACATGTTCAAAGTTGCTAATTATCCGAAAGATGCAAATCAAAATGACAATGCGATACCACCTCTCACCTGTCAGAATGGCAATCATCAACAAATCAACAAACGACAAGTGTTGGCAAGGATATTGAGAAAAAGGAACCTTTGTGCACTGCTAGTAGGAATGCAGACTGGTACAGCCACTCTGGAAAACAGTATAGACTTTCCTCAAAAAACTAAAAATGGAACTCCCATTTGACCCAGCAATCACACTCTTAGTAATATATCCTAAGAAACTAGAAACACCAATCAGAAAGGATTTATGCACCCCTATGTTCATAGCAGCACAATTTACAATATCTATAATTTGGAAACAGTCTAGGTATCCTTCAGGAGATGAGTGGATCAGAAAACTATATGGTACATCTACACAATGGAATACTATGCTGCCATGAAAAAGAAGGAATTCTTACCATTTGCAGCCACCTGGATGGAACTGGAGAGCATTATGCTAAGTGAAATAAGCCAGCCAATGAAATAAAAATATTACATGATCTCACTCATCTATGGCAAATAATGAACAACATAAACTGATGAACAAAAGCAGATCCGGAGACAGGGAAGCTTCGATCACACTGTCAAATCTCAGAGGGAAGGTAGGTGAAGAGGTAGGGATAAAGGGAGAAATCAACCAAAGGACTTTTATGCATGCATATAAGCCTAACCAGTGGACAAAGACAACTGGGGGGTGAGGGCATGAGTGGAGGGAGTTTGGCAAGGTAATGAGGGGATGAGGACAAATATGTAATACCTCAATCAATAAAGAAATTAAAATGAAAAAATTATGAGAGAGAATAATTAATTGGCTGCCTCCTGCATGCCCCCTAATGGGGTTTAAGTCCACAACTCAGGCATGTGCCCTGACTCAGGAATCCAACAATTGTCTCTTGGTTCATGGGTCAACACTCAACTATTGAGCCACACCAGCCAGGCAATCTTTTCATTTTTTTAAAAAATGTCTTCTTTAGTTCAGCAATGTTTTGTGGTTTACATTGCTAGTGTATAGAAAAGATAGTGATTTTTTTTGTGTGTGTTGTTTAGTATCCTACAACTTCGCTGAATTTACCAGTAAATCAGTTTTGTGGAATCTTTAGGGTTTCTGCATATAAGATCACATCATCTGTGAACAGAAATACTTTTACTTCTTCCTTTCCAATCTGGTTGCATTTTATTTCTTGTTTCTTCCCTGATTGCTAGTTAGAACTTCCACTGTTATATTAAATAGAGATGGCAACGAAGATATTCCTGATCATATAGAAAAAGCTTTCAGTCTTTCACCATTGTGTATAATGTTAGTTGTGGATTTTTCATATATGTCCTTTATTATGTTAAGGAAGTGTCCTTCTATTCTTAGTTTATTGAGTATTTTTACCATGAAAGAGTTTTGGATTTCATTAAAAGCTTTTCCTGTATCTATTGAGATGATCATGTAATTTTTATTTCTTATTATATTAACTAGAGGCCCAGTGCATGAAATTCATACACTGGTGTTGTCCCTAGTGGCTGCTGGATGCTGACCAGGTACTCCCTCCCTTTCTCTGGTTGCCTACCGCTGGCCAGAGCCTCCCTAGCCTGCTGTCTGCAATTGTTCCCGGCCAGCTGGGGCCTCCTTCCCTTCCCCCAGCTGACCCCACCCTGGCCCTCTACTTGAACTCCCAGAAGAACTCCAGTGGAGGGGACAATTTGCATACTATATTTTTATGATACAGGATAGGATGTGGCATGTTACACTTATTGATTTGCATGTGTTGAACCATCCAAGAGACAAATACAATTTGCATGTGTTGAACCATCCAAGAGACAAATACAATATGATCCTTTTAATATGCTGTTGAAATAAGTTTGCTAGTATTTTGTTGAGGATTTTTGCATCTATGTTCATCAGAGATCTTGACCTGTAGTTTTCTTGTGCTTTGTCTGTCTTTGATATTAGGATGATGCTGGCTTCATATAATGAGTTAGGAAGTGTTTCCCCCTCTTAAATTTTTTGGAAGAGTCTGAGAAGGATTGGTTTTAATTCTTCAGATGTTTGGTTGAATTCACCAGTGAAGCCATCTGGTCCTAAGTTATTCTTTATTGGGAAGTCTTTCCTTACTGATTCAATCTCCTTGCTAGTTATAGGTCTTTTCAGATTTTATATTTCTTCATGGGATGGTTTTGATAGATTGTGTGTGAAAGGGACCTGCTTATCCATAGAATATTTTTGTATTCCAAGTGTGTGAATGTTATTCCCACACTATGCAATTTTCCAGGTCTTGGCAGATACCAACTGGGTGGTCTACAATTTAATTCTGACACTATCTACCTTATTTACTATATTACTGGTTAATTATAAAAGGATAGGAGAGAATCCAAGATGGCAGCATAGGTAAACACTTACACTGCTGCCTCGCACAACAATTTCAAAACTACAACTAAAAGACAGAACAGACATCATCCAGAACCACAGGAAAGCTGGCTGAGTGGAAGTTCTACAGCTAGAGGGAAGGAGAGGGGCTGACGGAGACCAAGAGGAGCTCCAAAAAGCTGAGGTACAGAGACGCTTGCGTGGAGAGAGCAGGTGCCGGAATACCTGGCTGGTTTTCACTGGCAGGAAAGAAAGGGAGACTCTCAAAGGCATTGAACCCCTTATCTTACGACACTAAACCCCAGATCCAGCTGAAACTCATACGGGGGGAGGTTAGACTGTGAAAAGGGAGAGGTGCATGGAAATTTAGGGGAGTCGCAAAAGATCAGAGGTCTGGTGGCCCATACGGCAGTGCACGGAGGACAGACTGCTGATTGTGCCGCTGGCTTTCGAGAGTGGGCAGGAGACACACCCTCCCAACTGTGCCACTTCTGTCTCCACTAAGCCCCTGTTTTGGGTGAAATCCTGGGGACCTAGACTTGTGGGGTCCTGGAGCACAGGGGAGCCAGAAAGGCAGCGGTCTAGAGGCACTGTGGGCGCTTGTGCACAAGGACCGCTCCTGCGATTACCCAGTCACTTGAGACTCAGGGGCTGTGGAGGGCGGGGCCGACTGAAAGGCAAGGCAGTCCCTTAAGCCCTGAGACTCCACACATCCCAAGCTCAACAGAGGCTTCTTCCATTTTGCAAGTCTGGTATCATAAGACTGAATTCAACACAGAAGTTTTCCCGGCATAGTGAAAATGCTGAGACAGGGGAAGGGCTCACAAACAAAAGAAATGGAGGGAAAAAAACGACTGTATATAGAGTTCAAAACCACGCTTATAAGGTTTTTCAAGAATATGCTAGAAAAGTTGGATAAACTTAGCGAGAGCCAAGAGGGGATGAAAAAGGGCCAACTAGAGACACTGACTGAAATAAAAATATTATACAGAGTCCTAACAGCAGACTAGAGGAAGGCAAGAATCAAGTCAAAAATTTGAAATATAAAGAAGCAGAAAACATTCAACTGGAAAAGCAAGAAGAGAAAAGAATCCAAAAATGTGAACATAATGTAAGGATCCTCTGGGACAGCTTCAAGCATACCAACATCAGAATTGTGGGGGTGCCAGAAGAGAGAGAGCAAGATACTGAAAACCTATTTGAAGAAATAATGACTGAAAACTTCCCACATCTGGTAAAAGAAATATACTTTCAAGTCCAGGAAGCACACAGAACCCCATATAAAAGGAATCCAAAGAGGACTACACCAAGACACATCATAATTAAAATACCAAGAGCAGCCGAAACCGGTTGGGCTCAGTGGATAGAGTGTCAGCCTGGGGACTGAAAGGTCCCAGGTTCGATTCCGGTCAAGGGCACGTACATTGATGGCGGGCACATCCCCAGTAGGGGGTGTGCAGGAGGCAGCTGATGGATGTCTCTCTCTCAATGATGTTTCTGGGTTTCTATCCCTTTCCCTTTCTCACTGTGAAAAATTAATAAAAATGTATTTTAAAAAAATACCAACAGCAAAAGACAAAGAGAAAATATTAAAAGCAGCAAGAGAAAAACAGTTCATTACCTACAAGGGAGCACCCATACGATTGTCAGCTGATTTCTCAACAGAAACGATGCAGGCCAGATGGGAGTGGCAAAAAATATTCAACGTGATGAATAGCAAGAACCTACAACCAAGAATACTCTATCCAGTAAAGCTAACATTCAGAATGGGTAGATAAAGAGCTTCACAGAGAAGAAAAAGCTAAAGGAGTTCATCAACTCCAAACCAGTATTATATGAAATGCTGAAAGGTACTCTTTTAGAAGAGGAAGAAGAAAAAGGTAAAAGATAAAAAATTATGAACAACAGATATCTATCAACAAGTGAATCTAAAAATTAAGTGAATTAAAAATTTGATCAACAGAATAAACTGGTGAATATACTAGAATCAGGAGCACAGAAGGGGAGTGGACTGATAATTTTCAGGGGGAAAGTGGGGATGGGGGTACAGGGAGTGAGTGGACAAAAATCATACACCTATGGACTCATCAATTGGGGGGGAATGGTAAGGGTAGAGGGAGGGGTGGAAGCGGGGTGGAGGGGAGTTATGGAGGGAAAAAAAGAGACAAATGTAATAATCTGAATAATAAAAATTTAATTTAAAAAATAATAAATAAAATCAATAAAATATATTAAAAAAAAAGATTACTATATCCAGCAAGGCTATCATTCAAAATAGACAAATAAAGAGCTTCCTTCACACACACACCAAAAAAAAAAGGCTAAAGGAGTTCATCACCACCAACCTAGCATTACAGAAAATGCTAAAGGGATTGCTATAAGGGATTGGTGAGAAGAAGAAACAGAGTGAGAAACCTAGACCTACAGAATTAAAATGGCTCTAAATAAGTACCTATCGATAATAACCTTAAATGTAAATGGATTAAATATTCCAATCAAAAGGTGTAGGGTAATTTACTTACCGGATAGTTTTCCTTACATGATATTATCCTACTATCCCCTCTTTTTTGATTAATGGAGACTTGTAAACTTTTAATGCAATCTTGATAACTTTAAATTTTAATTTTTGCACAAAAATATGACTGCTTTATGTTCATTGCATGTTAAGCAGTTTTACCATGAGATGAACTATCAATGGAAGTTTTAGTTAATACTTTAGAAAGAGCTTTTTGTCCAGTACAATTAAATTTTCTTCAATATTCACTTATTTCAATTAGCCAATTTAAATTAATCTGAAAGCTTGATTACTCTTTTACTGTCAGATTTAATACTCTACCAACAATCTTAGATTACCCTGTAAATATTAGTGGATTACATCTAGAAAATTTTCATTTTAGAAAATTAATTTTCATTTGTAATAATAACAGCAAGACACCCATGAAAAACACACAAGGTGGCAAAATAAGCCAAAGGAAAAGCGTTTGGGCAAAAGTAAAAAGGATCCCAAGTCAATTTTATAGAAAAGATTCCTTTATTAACTTTTGGTTGAGAATATGTTTATATACTTTCAGAAAACAACTCCAAGACCAAGTGGACTCCTGCAAAAGAGAGGAATTGACCACGAAGACAAGAGGAGAAACAGTCCAGAGATGGAAGACGCTGACGACGCCTTGCCATGCTATCAGTCAGCAGCTGTGTGTCACTACAGGATGCCTAGGACCAAACCAGAGAGGGTCAGACCTGCACTGCCACCATTTTTCCACCATCCAGATACCATTGCTGATGTGTACACATAAGGAACTGTTTGACATTGAAACTGGGACTCAGAATTCCTGGACATTGAAATTGGGTCTCAAACATTTTTTGTTCTTATAGGTTTTATTGTTGTGGGGCGACCTAGGTGGGACTCGAACCCACCCGAGAAAGACGACCACCAGACAGCCAATTGGAAAATTTAGGAAGCCTTTATTATGAACTCGAGTCCGGGCTCCCGGTTCCACTGACACAGCAGGGAAGCACGAGAGCCCTGAACTTCCGCAGCAAGTGCCTTTTATCCTCAGCGCAGGAGGACTTGGCTAAGCATTACTCTTTATCTAAACTCTGATTAAGCAAGCAGCTTGGAATGCAGATGTCCTTCTTAGGGGTGGTTTGTACGACCCTGTGGTTTCTCAGAGCTGGGTATGCCTCAGGTACCTGGTGTTTGTGTACGAAAACCACCAGTTCCTGGTTTTACTGCCTCCAGGCCTGAGGTCACCCTGACCTTAATTCGACTGCTTATGGGGGGAACGCAGTCTGGTCCTTGCCCCTCCACATTATCTCTAGCCTGCAGAGGCAAGATGTTTTTAAAGAAAAGAAGGTTGGGGGACAGATTCAAAGGCAAAGAAGCAATGAACAGACTATCATACTACAGCGGGAAGGCAGGGAGATTGTGGGGGCCTGTAAGAGATCAATCGAAGAACTTGTATGCATGTATATAAGCATAACCAATGGATACAAGACACTGGGTCGGGGGCAGGTGAGGGCATGTACTGGGGGGAAGGGAAGGCAGGGGGGAGTTCAATAGGGGGGAAATAAGGAGACATATGTACTACTATTTGTAATACTTTAAACAATAATATATATATATCCTTTTTTAAAAAGTGTAGGGTAGCCGAAACCAGTTTTGCTCAGTGGATAGAGCATCGGTCTATGGACTAAAAGGTCCCAGGTTTGATTCCGGTGAAGGCCATGTACCTTGGTTGTGGGCACATCCTCAGTAGGGGGCATGCAGGAGGCAGCTGATTGATGTCTCTCATCAATGTTTCTAACTCTCTATCCCTCTCCTTTCCTCTCTGTAAAAAAATCAATAAAATATATATATTTTAAAAAGTTTAGGGTAGCTGAATGGATAAAAAACATGACCCAACCATATGCTGTCTACAAGAGGCCCACCTAAAAACAAAAGACACATAAAGTGAAGGGATGGAAAAAAATGTTTCTATGCAAGTGGAAAAGGAAAAAAAAAAGCTGGAGTAGCAATACTCATATCCCACAAAATAGACTTTAAAAGCATCATGCTGAGATCCAATATGGCGACTGGCAAGACAGTAGGGAGAGAGAGTGTGTGAGAGAGAGA
Organism: Lasiurus borealis; assembly: GCA_004026805.1. Classification (NCBI taxonomy): domain Eukaryota; kingdom Metazoa; phylum Chordata; class Mammalia; order Chiroptera; family Vespertilionidae; genus Lasiurus; species Lasiurus borealis. The sequence goes on from PVJN01000701.1 coordinate 49,594, forward strand.
GGGAGTGATAGAGGAGTGTGTGGACATGTGTGGTATGTGTGAATGAGTGCTAGGGACAGTTAGATCCTGCAGGTCTTCCAAGGGGCTGCCCAAGAGGACAGTGTTAAATGGTGAAACCCCACTGCCACTGCAAACACTCGGGGAAGGACACCACTGGCACAGAGACCATACCATCTTGAAGACCAGAACTGCTTGAGACTAGGATCCTAGCCTCACCACTACCCAGTCTGGTCTCAGTAGCGGGAACCTACAGCCACATGGGTAAAAGACCTGCGACCACAGCTGCAGACCCACGAACACCAAGACCCCAGGCAGCCCGGCTGCAGATTTCTGTGAGTCAAAGAGTCAATACCCTTCCCTGCCAACCCCGCAGCAGTAGCATAGAAACTGCCAGACCCTCCCCGCACAAACAGGCCTCCTGCCCATACACAGCAGCCATGGTCTACCTAAATTTGAACCTGAGTGTGAGGACATGGGAAGTTTGTTTCCTACGACCAGATCACCTGCCCATGCAGAGAGGCTGTGCTGAATTTGAACCTGGGTGTGCCATCTTGGGGAGTTTGTTTCCTGTGACCAGACTCCGGGCCCACGCAGGGAGGCTGCACTGAATTTGAGCCTGGGGGCTCGAACTTGGGGAGTTTGTTTCCCACGACCAGACCTGGTACCCAAGTAGGGAAGTTGCGCTGAATTTGAGCTTGGGTGAGTGAATTTGGGGTGTTAACGTATAAAACCATTGAAACCTGTAAAGAATTTTTGTGAGTTTATTTAAGCTAAATTGTCGACATATGCTGGGAAGCAGAACCTCAATGTATTGATATAATGCTCCAGAAAATGGCAGGTTACATTTGTATTTATACATTGCAATCAAAGGAGGGACATAGGTGGGTTACATGAAATTCATTGGTGATAGATTAAGGAGGTGGGATAAAACAAAGTGGTCGGAAACCCCTGGGATTGGATAAAAAGTAAGATGATGGACGCATACTTAAGTGGATGCAGGAACAATTAACATGATAATGAAGGAATTTGTGGAATATGTCCTGGCACCCAGCACATTTGGTTGTGTCCCAGGGGCTCCAGAAAAAGGGAAGTTGCAAGTTACCCAGACATTTCAAGGGTATGTTATCATAGATGCAAAAAGACAGATAGCCAAAACCAGTTTGACTAAGTGGATAGAGCATCAGCCTGCGGAATGAAAGGTCCCAGGTTCAATTCTGGTAAGGACACATATATCTTGGTTGCAGGCACATCCCCAGTGGGGGGCGTACAGGAGGCGGCTGATCGATGTCTCTCTTTCACCCATGTTTCTAACTCTCTATCCTTCTCCCTTCCTCTCTGTAAAAAATTAATAAAATATATTTAAAAAGAAAAGACAGATAAGCTCAGTTAAGGTAAAGGTTGATCTTGTCAGCGAAGATAATGGCCTAGGATGTAACTGCCCACCATAACTGTGTTTAGTTAAAGTTTAATTTCAGACCATCCTTTGTGGTTACTTTAGGTCTCTGAGTTTGCAAGATTGTCATGCAGGCCTCCCCTGAGCTTGTCAGGTCAGCATGTGGCCCCTTTCGGCCACAGGGGAGTTTATTTGCCACGTTCAAACCCTGTGCCCACATAGGAGGGCTGCGATGAATTTGAGCCTGGGTGCACAGACACAGGGAGCTTGTTTCCTGCAGTGTACACCTGCATGACCAGATCCCACGCCCACACAGGGTGACAGTGCCACCTGACTTGGATTCAGGGAAAATGCACAGGGAAGGCTCTTTTCCATAGGGCAGCAGTGGACCTCCTCCCAACACAGTGCAACTGTGCAACCCAGTCCCCCAAGCAGACCAGGAACCCTGATTTCCAGTGCATTCACACTAAGAATCAGTGACTCCAATTCTTTGCACATGCACACATGGGACCCTGATTCTCAGTGTGAGGCCACAACAAGCAATAGAGACTCTGATACTCGATCCTCAGCATGGTCACAGGGTGTTTCTGACTTCTGACATGTGCTAGGGGACTCTGATTTTTGGCACATGACATCGGGGTCTCTATTTCAGCGCCACACAAGCAGGGTCCATGATTCTAGGTGCGCAAAGGAGGACACACTAAGTGCCTGTGACTCTGATCCTGGGTGAGTGTGGCTCCCACCAACCCAAGGCAGCCACACGTCTTGGTGTCAGAGCTCTTCAGTGACACTCAGGGGTGCGAAGCTCCCACTGCACATGGCCCAGGCCCCTGCAACTTGACATTTGAACCTTCTGGTGATAGTCAGAATGGAGAGACAATGGAACAATCCCCAGAGGAAAGAAAATGAGGAATCACCAAGAAAAAAGTGAAATGGAAGCACGCAACTTGATGGAAAAATAATTCAGAGTAATAAACATACAGTTCATACACCAGATGGATAGAAAACCAACAACCTATGCAAAAATCTGGAAGAAGTAAAAAGTGATACAGCTACTACAATCAAAAACACCATGGTAAGTTTGAACAGTAGACTAGAAGAAGCAGAAGACTGAATTAGTGAGTTAGAAGATAATGTACAGAAACAAGCCCAATCTGAACAGCAACTGGAGAAAAACAATTAAAAAGCAGGAGAAGAGACTAAGGGAGCTCTGGAACAACACAAAGTGAAGTGACATATATATAATAGGAATGACAGAAGGTCAAGAAAGGAAGCAAGGATTAGAAAATATATTTAAAAAAATAATGACAGAAAACTTTCTGGATATGGGGAAGAAAAAGTTACACAAGTACAGGGATTCCCAATCAAGATGAATCCCAAAAGACCCACACCAGGACATGTCATAATCAAAATGGCAAATGTTAATGACAAAGAGAGAATCTTAAAGGCTGCAAGAGAGAGACAGAGTTAACTACAAAGGAACCCCTATCAGATCATCAAATGATTTCTCAACAGAAACACATCTATCTAGAAGGGAATGGAAGGAGGTATACAAAGTAATGCAAAATAAAAAACTAAATCCAAGAATACACTATCCAGCAAGACTATCAATCAAAATAAAGGGGAAATCAGAAGCTTCACAGATTAAAAAAAAAAAAAACAACTCTGGGAGTTTATCACTACCAAGGCTACCATGCAAGAAATGCTAAAGGGCCAAAACCAGTTTGGCTCAGTGGATAGAGCCTCGGTCTTTGACTGAAAGGTCCCAGGTTTGATTCCGGTCAGGGCATGTACCTTGGTTGTGGGCACATCTCCCAGTGGGAGGTGTGCAGGAGGCAGCTGATCAATGTCTCTCTCTCATTGATGTTTCTGGCTTTCTATCCCTCTTCTTTCCTCTCTGTGAAAAATCAATAAAATATATTTAAAAAAAAGAAATGCTAAAGGGAATGCTGTAAAAAGAAGAGATAGAAAGGGAGGAAGGAACACAGGCATAAAATACAGTAATGGCTACAAACAAGTACCTATCAATAATAACATTAAACATAAATGGATTAAATACTCCAATCAAAAGGCATCAAGTGAATGAATGGATAAGAAAACATGACCCATATATATGCTCTCTACAGGAGACCCACCTAAAAACAAGGGACTCACACAGACTGAAAATGAAGGGATGGAAAAATATCTATCAGGCAAATGGAAATGAAAAAAAAAAAAAGCTGGAGTAGCAATACTTATAGCTGACAAAATAAACCTCAAAGTGAAGACCAGAACAAGATACAAGAAAGGTCAGTTCATAATTCTAAAGGGAAGGATACAACAAGAGGATATAACTTTGGTAAACATTTATGCACCCAATGCAGGGACAGCCAAATACATAAAAAAAAAAAACTTGTGGAAGATATTATGGGTGAGATTGACAGCAACACAATCATAATAGAATAATTTAATACCCCATTAACATCACTGGATAAATCCTCTAGACAAAAAATTAGCAAAGAAACATTAATCCTAAACTACTCACTAGATTAGATAGACTTAATCGACATCTTTAGAACATTCCACCCCAAAACTACAGAATATACATTCTTCTCCAGAACACCTGGGGCATTTTCAAAGATAGACCACATATTGGGATACAGGCAAAGTCTCTCCAAACTCAAGAGGATTGAAATCATATCAAGCATCTTCTCAGATCACAATGGCATAAAATTAGAAATCAACTACACTGTAGTTACTACAGTAAAAAAAAAAAAAACACACAAAAAAATTCAAACACTTGAATGCTGCATAGCATATTATTAAACAACTAATGGGTTACCAAAGAGATCAAAGAAGAAATAAAACACATCCTGGAAACAAATGGCAATGAAAACACAAAAATCCAAAATCTTTGGGACACAATGAAAGCAATGCTGAGAGGGACGTTCATAGCATTACAGGCCTACCTCAAAACAAAACACAACAAAACACAACAAAACAAAACAAAAACATGAAAAACTGGTAATAAATTATGTAACTCTGCAACTTGAAGAATTAGAAAGGGAGCAACAAAAAAAAAGCCCAGAGTGAGCAGAAGGAAGGAAATAATAAAGATCAGAGTGGAAATAAATGACATAAAGACAAAAAAGAAAATACAAAATATCAATTAAACCAATAGCTGGTTCTTTGAAAGGATAAACAAAATTGATGAACCTCAACATACATTTGTTTGGAATCCAAGATGGCGGTATAGGTAAACACCTACACTGCTGGCCTGCACAACAATTTCAAACTTACAACTAAAAGACAGAATTGACATCATCCAAAACCACAGGAAAGCTGGCGGAGTGGAAATTCTACAACTAGAAGGAAAGAGCTGCAAAAAGCTGAGGTACGGAGATGCGCACGCTGAGAGAGCGGGTGCCGGAGTACCTGGCTGGCTTTCTCTGGCGGGAGGGAAACAGAGACTCCCAATGGCATTGAACCCTTATCCTAGGACACTAAACCTCAGATCCAGCCGAAACTCATATCGGGGGAGTTTGGACTGTGAAAAGGGAGAAGTGCATGGAAATTTAGGGGAGTCGAAAAAGATCGGAAGCTGGTGGTGCACACAGCCCTGCGCGCAGGGGACAGACTGCTGATTGTGCCGCTGGCTTTCGAGAGTGGGCAGGAGACAGACCCTCCCAATTGTGCTATTTCCAACTCCACTAAACCCCGGTTTCAGGCAAAACCCTGGGGACCCAAACTCATATGGTCCCAGAGCGCAGGGGAGCCGGAGGGGCAGCAGTCTAGAGGCACTGTGAGAGCACGCGCACAGGGACTGCTCCAGCGATTACCCAGTCACGTGAGACTCAGGGGCCGTGGAAGGTGGGGCCGACTGGAAGGCAAGGGGGTCCGTTAAGCACTGAGACTCCACCCATCCCAAATTCAACAGAGGCTTTTTCGGATTTGCAAGTCTGGTATCATAAGGCTGAATCCAACACAGAAGTTCTGGCATAGTGAAAATGTCGAGACAAGGGAAGGGATCACAAACAAAAGAAATGGAGGAAAAGAAACGACTGGATATAGAGTCCAAAACCACGCTTATAAGGTTTTTCAAGAATATCCTAGAAAAGTTGGTTTACATTTATAGAACATTCCACCCAGTAATAGCAAAATATACATTCTTTTCAAGTGTATACGGAGTATTTACCAGGATAAATATTCTAGGCCACAAAACAAGTCTCAATGAATTCAAAGGAATTCAAGTCAAACAACGTATGTATATTCTCTGAAAACATGGAATGAAATCACATATCAATAACAGAAAGTAGGCTGGACCAATGGTAGCGGGTTATCAGAAAAAGAAACAGAAACAGAAAGTTCTCTGGGAAATCCTCAATTACTTGAAAACTAAATAATCCACTTTTAGATAATGCATGGGTCAAAAAATAAATGAAAGGGGTAATTAGCAAATATTTTGAACTGAATGAAAATGAAAGCACAAATTTATGGCACTCTGCTAAAGCAGTAGTTAGCAGGTAATTTTTAAGCACTAAACAGCTATATTATCAAATCAGCAGAAAAGTCTCAAAACAATGAAAATGAACAAGTAAAACTTGAGGTATAAGAAGAAAAAGTAATGAAGAACAAAGTGGAAACCAGTGAAATAGGAAAAAAAATAGAGACGATGAACAAAACTTGATTCTTGTACACTAATCTTCATTGCAGCATCATTCACAATGGTCAAAAGTTAGAAACAACCCAAATGTCCATCAATAGAAAAGTCAAATTCATCAAGACAGAAAGTAGATTAAACATTCGTTTCCAGGGATCCATGGGAAGGAGTGAATGAGTTATTGCTTAATGAGTACAGGTTTTCTTTTGGTGTGATGATAAAGTTTTAGAAATAGACAGTGGTGATGATTCCACAATATTGTGAATGTACTTAGTGCCACTAAATTTTATACTTAAAAATAGTAAAAATAGCAAATTTTGTTATATATATTTACCAGTTTTAAAAAATAGTAATATAACATACCAAAACCCATTGAATTGTACAATTTATATTTAATTATATATATATAATTTCAGAGAGGGAGAGATAGAAACATCAATGATGAGAGATAATCATTGATTGGCTTCCTCCTGCACGTCCCACAGGAATCGGAGTTCGCAATCTGGGGCATGTGCCCTGACTGGGAAACTAACTGTGACCTCCTTGTTCATAGGTAAATATTCAACCACTGAATCATGCGAGCTGGGCTGAATTGTACAATTTAAATGTCAAAGTTGTATGGTATGTGAATTTATATCTCAATAAAGCTGTTATTAAAAGTGCATACTAGCCCTGGATGAATTGGTTAAGCATCCTCCCATGCACAGAGGTCATAGGTTCAATTCTGGTCAGGGCACATGCCCAGGTTGTGGGCTCAATCCCCAGTAGGGGGCGTGCAGGAGGCAGCTGATCCATATTTCTCTTTTAATCTCCTATTCTTTCTCTAAAAGATCAATAAAAATATATTCTTTTAAAAGTGCGTACTGTATGATTTCATTTATAGAAAACTCTAGAAAATGCAAACTAATATATGGTGACGGAGATCAACCCTAATTAGTTCACTTAATTCATTTTCTTTTATAGCCTCCATTTTCCCTAACACTTTTCTCAGTTCCTTAATTACCTCTTTATGTTAATACTGATCCTGAGGAAAAACAGGGGGCTTGGAGAGGAAGGGGTGAAGTCACTTTGCTAAAGAGAAGAAGTTGAGGCCAAGGGACTCAAACCGAGAAACTGGCCCTGGGGTCAGGATCTAAGTAATCCTCGATTACCGGCAGGTGTAGTTTAGGATCTTGTGACTTGCAGGCGGCGAGGATGGCCCCAGGACTCCACTTCCCAGGAGGCCTCCGATGATAGGATAGGACTTGGTCGCTAGGCTATCCGGATGTGGCGCTAAGTCTGCTGCCGGGTCGGGCGAGAGACGCTGGGAGGCTCTGCTGGCAGTGGCGGTTGAACCGCGCAGGACAAGGAGCACTTTGTTGGGTAATCTGACAACCCCCAGGCTGTCCCCACCTCCGCTCTTTTCTCGTGTTTCCCTGTCCCTGGGTCCTTAGTATACGGGCCACTCATTGGATGAAAGGGATCTGAGGGTGGCATGGGCTGTATTTGTAACAGAGGAGGGTGAGCCATCTCTATTTGTGAATCCAATGTAGGGCACCTCTCTGTCCCAGGCTCGAGTCCAGATGAAGTCCCAGAACCCACCACCCTTGGAAAGAGATGTGAGGGATGTGCTCAGCGGGCCTGAGGTGGCTACTGATGGGTTCCTGGGATTGTCTCTTGTGACATTGCTGGGCGCTGGTTAGTCACTCCAGGGTCCCTGTTGGGGAGTGTTCTCAGGGTTTCCTTAAGCCCCAGCTGTCTGAAGTCTTTTTTGCACCTGAACCAAAGAAATCAGTCTTCATTGTGAAAAAAAACTCCCCCGATTTATAAAATAACTAAGTTGCAGGAAGTAGTAAATAAAAATGGGAGTCTTCTGCTGAATTGTTTTGGTCTCAGAGAGTGATTTCCAGTAGATTAAACAGACTTGCTGAAAGAGTGAGACTTGGAGGAGAATGAGCTACAAACATCAGTACTTTGAGCTGCATTCTTATCTTCAGTTATTGGTTCTTCTAAATTATCTGTCCAACCTAGGAGAAAATTGACTGCTGTGCAGACTGTACATGTGAAGAAGGATACTGTCAGATGAGACGGGAAGATTTAGAAGAAACTATAATTCCAAGGTTAGCAGTGAATTACTAACATGGAAGGAAGCCTTCTGGAGTGCTGGTGTCTGCCTCTCCAGGCCTCTCCTAATTTCCAATCCTAGAGGCATCCTAAAGATCTCTGAGCTATTCTGATGTCTACTTGACAGTGCTACTACAAGGTTAAAATAAGGGAAGATGGGTTCAAGTACTTTACTGTTACACAATGCCTCTAGCAGGCTCTCAAATTTTAGTCTCTCTTTGCTTCCCCATAGCAACTCTACCCCCCACCCCCAGCTGTGCATTACTGTGTACTACTTTTTGCCTTTTTATAAGTCCTACCTTTATCCACAGGACGGTAAGTTCTAGCATTATTTTTCTTTTAGTGTACCCTTTTTTGAATCTCTCATATCAGTTCAACGCCCACAGTAGTATTTGGGAGTATGGATAGTAGTCGTGATGGGAAGGGGACAGCATTGTGCTGGATCTTGGAACTGAAGTAAACAAGCTTTTCTCATATAGGTGATGAACAGAGTATTTGCCTTTCTGCTTTTCTCTCCTAACTATTAATCTTCTCTCAGAGTTCCCAACCCTTTAAAGAAGTTTTATTTTATTATTTATTTATTTTGTAATCCTTACCTGAGGATATTTTTCCATTGATTTTTAGAGAGTGGAAGAGACAGAGAAATATCGATATGAGAGAAACACATCCACTGGGGCTGGGGAGGAGCCTGCAACCAAGGAATGTGCCCTTGACTGGAATCGAACCTGGGACCCTTTGGTTCCCAGTCTGACACTCTAGCCACTGAGAAAAACCAACTAGGGCAAAGCTTGCACTCTTTTTTTTAAATTAAATCTTTATTATTCAGATTATTTGTTTCTCTTTTTTCCCCTCCATAGCTCCCCTCCACCCAGCTCCCACCCTTCCCTCTTCCCTTACTTCCCTCCCGTTGACCTCAGAGCTTGCACTCTTAACCACTTCTCTGTATGTCTGATTCTGACTGGCTTACCTTTCATTCCAGTAGTAAGCTTTGCTGTTTTTCAGGAACAGAGGTTTCTTTGCTGAATTTATAGCCAGACCCAAAGTGAGAACCTTGTTTCTTTTGTTTAAACTTTGGGAATTTTCTTTCTATACTTAAAAAAAAATGCAGAGAGGGAGAGGGATAGAATTAGAAACATCGATTAGAGAGAAACATCGATCAGCTGCCTCCTGCACACCCCTTACTGGGGGATGTGCCCTCAACCAAAGTACATGCCCTTGACTGGAATCAAACCTGGGACCTTTCAGTCTGCAGGCCGATGCTCTATTCAAACCAGTTAGGGCTACTTTTAAAAAAATTAGTTACTGCCGAAACCAGTTTGGCTCGGTGGATGGAGCGTCGGCCTGTGGACCGGGAGGTCCCGGGTTCGATTCCGGTCAGGGGGCATGTATGTACCTTGGTTGTGGGCACGTCTCCAGTTGGGGGCGTGCAGGAGGCGGCTGATCGATGTCTCTCTCATCGATGTTTCTGGCTCTCGGTCCCTCTCCCTTCCTCTCTGTAAAAAAAATCAATAAAATATATTTAAAAAAATTAGTTACCATTTATTGAGCACCTACTATATTTTAGCATGTTTGATGCAATATATTCAGATATAGGTAGCATAAATACCTATGTATATGAATGGTTTTTAATCTTTTTGAATTCACAGCCCTTTTAAAGAGTCTAATAACAGCTTTGGATCTTTCCAAAAAATTTCACTTAGGCACATACATATACGATTGCACACAACTTCAGAGGAAGCTTTTAGGACCTACTGAAGCCTGTCCTCTAGGAGTCCATGGTAAAAACTTGTCCTATACCACCTTTCCCAGCTGATTTTTCTATGGAGTAAAGGGGATGGGCATGAGGGGAAGGGAAGGTCTCACCTTCTCTCTTTCTCCTCAGAGACAAATATTTATGAACCTTAGACTCCCTTATTTAACCAAGCATCTGGGAACATTCTTCATTTCTTAGACATAGGACTCCAAAGGGAAGAATGCAGATAATCAAATGTGTGATGTGGGAGATGAGGCTGTAGGTAAGACCTGCCTCCTCATCAGTTACACAACAAAAGTCTTTCCTGAAGAAAATATCCCTACTGTCTTTGACAATTCTAGTGCCCAGATATCTGTGGATGGCCAAATCATCAGCTTGTACCTGTGGGACACAGCTAGTCAAGAAGAATATAACTGACTGAGAACTCTCTCCTATCCCCAGACCGATATCTTTGTCTTTTGTTTTCCATTGGCAACCCATTCTCTTATGCCAATGTGAGGCATAAATGGCACATAGAGGTCTTCCATCATTGTCCCAATGTACCTGTTCTGCTAGTAGGCACCAAGAGGGACTTGTTGAGTGACCCTGAGATGGTGAAGAATCTGAAGGAACAGAACCTAGGGCCCATAGTTCCTCAGCAACGAATGTCCCTGGCTATGTAGGTGAAGTATCTGGAATGTTCTGCCCTGATGCAGGATGGGATATATGAGGTATTTTTGGAAACTGGGCTGTGCTTTACCCTACCACAAAGAACACCAAGAAGTGTGTCTTCTTATAGTTTTTGGAGTGGTGCTTAGGGACTGAATCCAAGGAGAATAAGGGGGATTTTTCTGACATCATTTAACAATGCCAGCAGAACCACTTGTTTCTTTTCCTGGAAACCCTAGGCTCCAGGTTACTCAGCTTTTGAAGTAATGGGTCCGTACTTGGCTGCTCTGCAGTATGGTTTCAATCCTTTGGAGGAAGTTTAAGTATGTGTGTTCCATCAAAGTTGTAAGAAACACCACTAACCACTGTTCTTTTCTATCCTGTCCAGGCCACAACTAAGGAGAAATCAAGTATTGATAGAAGATAAAATATGTCAAATTTCTAGTCTTCTTGCTTTTCTTCTGGTTTTCATTTTCACCCACCAGGTACTCAAATGTTGTTTTGTTTTTCCTCCATCATTATCACACCAGATGGGCTAAGTGACTTTTAAAAAAATACCTATTTTTATTGACTTCAGAGATGAAGGGAGAGTGATAGAAACATCAGTTATGAGAAACATTCTTGGCTGCCTCCTACACACACCCTACTGGGGATCAAGCCTGCAGCCCAGGCATATGCCTTGACTGGAAATCGAACCATGACCTCTTGGTTCATAGGTCGACACTCAACCACTGAGTTACACTCACCTGTTGGCTAAGTAGCTTTTAATTTAATAGTGCCTTCTGCTCTTCTTGCCTGGCAAGTTTCCAAATGTAAGCCTAGGTTTAGTTTGGTTTGGGCAAACTTGTGTCCTTTAATAAATGGAGGTGTGAGACACAAGATAGAGAGAGATTTGATGATCCTAAGCATACACTGATATCTTGATTTTTATACTTAAAAGGAATTTGTATGAAGACTAAACATGCTAGTATCACTTTTAAATTATTCATAATGGATGCTAATACACTTTTATGACTTTACTGGGTCTCTGGCCCCATTTTGAGTTTTGAGGAACGCTTTGCTGGGTAATCTGACAACCCCCAGGTGGTGGTTGTCAACTTGCAAAAAATAGTAAGACTATAATTGCTGTTATTAACACTGTACCTGTGTGTAACTGTACTTCTTTTTTCTACATCAGTATATGAAACTGGCTGCCCTGTTAACATTGATTCTCTAGTTCCTGCCCCTCATCCCCACTCATCTCTAGGATTTAGTTTCATTTTCTGGTTTCCACTTACAACGGAGCAGTTAGTTCACTGTAGGGGTTTTTTCTCATTTATTACACTATATTCAATAAACAGTTATCAAGCTCCTACTATGTTACAGGTACTATACTAGGATCTGGAATCATAAAAATAAGACATATTGTTGGATGCCCTTGCCTATCCCAATTATCTCAGGAAAAAAGATTCTTCCTGTTTACTATAAAAATTAATCCTGGCTGGTAATTGTACATAGTGCTGGTACACTATTAAATGCACTAGTAAGAGTAAAAACTTGTTTTGTTTGGGAAATAGCTTTATTGAGATAATTTACATGTCATAAAATTCACCCATTTCAAGAGTCAATTTAATGATTTTTAGTAAATTTATTGAGTCCTGCAACTATCACTAAAGTCCAATTTTGGAACATTTCAATCACCCCAAAGAGACCCCTCATGCAGTTAATCGCTGTTCTTACCCATCAGCCCTAGGCAACCATTTATCTACTTTGTCTTTTCTGAAGATTTCATATAAATGGAATCAAACATTATGTGGTCATTTGGAACTTGCTTCCTTCATTTGGCATAATGATTTCAAGGTTCATCTATTTTGTAGCATATATGGATACGTCATTTACTTTTATTGGTGATTTCCCTATTTTATCTACTCATAGTTGAGGGACATAGGATTGTTTCTACTTTTTGGCTACATGTTGTACACCTGAAACTAATGTTATGTCAATTACACCGCAATAGAAAATAATAAACACAAAAAGGATAAACTAGAAATCAATGTATATGGTTACTTATAGGGAGTGGGTGGGAATATATTACAGAGCATAGGCATGGGAGCAAAACTTCTCTGGGGATAGCTTTTTATATAGTTTTAACCTTGAACAATGTAAAGGTTTACATACTTGAAAAACAAAATTATATAAAAAGGGTAATAAAAATATCTTAAAGTTGAATACAAACAGCAACAACTCTACATGGGGAAAAATGATTCAAGTAACTTTCAGTATATTTTCAGCAGGATGTATGTGAATGATAGAAAATGGAAAAGAACCTACTAAAGTTTATTGGAGTGGTATGGGCCTTGTAATTTTTGAAGTAAGTAAATATATTGGTGTTGGGAACCAGAATTTTCATTGTAAGAAAAGCAAGATATGAATATGAAATAGGGAAAAGTGAGAGAGAATCTTGTGGAGATATTAGTATAAACTCATTATTTTTTAGCTCTGTCTCCAGAGAGGGCATAGAAACCATGATACCCCAGTTTCTAAACACCATTTCCCACTAAAAGGAACCAGAGCTCAATGAAGCATAGTAACCTCCATCCTGTGTAAAAACTACTGTTTGAAATTTTAACCCTGCTATTCTGGCTTCTGTAAACATTTTCTTGTTTAAATAATAGGGAAAAATAAGACTACTCCCATTCCAGAGAGGCTATAAACTGTGCCCTAGACACAGTTGTCAGTGCTGACGCCAGGCCAGGCCTTGAGATATGGTCTCATGGTCCTGTCCCAGCACACAGGCTTTTTTCTCAGAAGGTCCCCAAGTCTCATTCCAAATTTGGAAAACAAAGAACTGAAAAAAGTATAAATAGGGAAGACTTCTACATGTTGGGGCCCAGAAATTGACAGAGATAATATACTCTGAGCCTGCTAGTGCTATTGTAAAAATAAGCCTCCAAATTAATTTAGCTTATTGATTAAGGTGTATTCTGATTTATAATATAACACTTGGAGAAATAGTTTATTTCAGGTCCTGGGCAGAGAATGTACAAAGTAAGCTTTGAACATCTTGTGCCAAAAAACAAAGAAGTGCTCAAAAACTATTGGGTTATGTTGAAAGGGCATAGGAGTCAGAGTGAAGTGGTTCCCATTGGACACATTTGGGAGAGTTTGAGCATAAAAAAGGGAAAGGATGGTGCTAGATTATAACACATTAAAGATGTGAGAAAGGCAATACAAGGGGTTAGTTCTTTACTCATAAAGTCCAGTTAATAAATTTAAGAATTAGAAAAATCACCCTCTTGCACTCTCCCAATATAATCGATTCAGGCAAAGATCATCAATAGATGCTAAAACCCACTGAATGCAAGGGTTATAGGAAACAATATTCACACAACCTCAAAGTATCATCCCATATATTACTTACTGATTACAAAAGAAAAATGTGCCTTTGCGATGGAAAGACCTTGGTGGCAACCATTTTTTTATGTGATCAAATTTAGCATCACTCATATTGGTGTCTTTCCAGTAGCTGCTAAAATATTTAACCTGAATCAATATGAAGAAACAATCAGAGGAATTCAGAATATCAATTTACCTGGATTCTTAAAAAAATGTAATGCCATGAAACACAAAAAGGCTGGATTAAGACTAAAGGGAGATAACCAAGTGCAATGCAGAAACCTTGATTGAGTGGATCGAAATGTATAAATGTTCCAATTAGAGGGCAATTGGGGAAATTTAAATATTTACTGGATGTTAATATTATATCGGATTAATGGTGAAGTTTTTATGTTTTGTTAATCCTCACCTGAGGATTATTTTTTCATGTATTTTTAGAGTGGGGTGGGAAGAGACAGAAACATCTATGGGTTGGTTGCCTCCGTCCTGCAACGGGGGAGACGGGGGTCAGAAAGGCGGGCGGGGGCCGCTGGGGGTGAGCCTGCCTGCAATCGAGGTACCTGCCCCTGACCAGAATCGAACCTCCGACCCTTTGGTCTGCGGGCTCATACTCTATCCACTGAGTCAAACCAACTGTGCAATGGTAATTTTAAAAAATGTGATAGTGCTTAGGTGGTTATGTAAGCAAATGTCTTATTTTTAGGCGTGAAGAATCACGGTATCTGTAGCCTACTTTCAAATGGTTCAGAAAAAAACCCGGCCAAATATTAACAATTGTGATTCTAGGTGAAGGGTCAGCTGCTCATTTTATTCATGCTTTACTTTCACATTTCCCTAAATAAAACGGAGGGGAAAAATCCATTTGTGTGGGAAAATGTCAAAAACAACCAACTTACAAAGGTACCTCTGGCACAGTGCAATTTACAGCCAATTTCTTGGGGGGACTAAGCCGTGAAGTGGCGGACAACACACGAATACCGCCAGTTCTCATCCTTCTGTGTACTGTCTAACGTGTGACCTGACGTAGCCACGTGATCCAGACCTCTCCTTCCGATTGGTGCAAGATCCGGTGCACTGAGAATGCTCCTGCGCAGGTAAATATAAGGGGCAGGACCGAACATTTTCCTTGTCCAATCGCTTTCTACATATCCAGCCTCCTGATCGTGTATGGTCGAATCAAAAGCCGTTAGTAAAGTAGTAACACCAATTCTACTTTCTTGTAGGAAAACCGTTTTTTCCGGGTTTTCCCCTCTCTCTCCCTTATTCCGTTTCCGGTAGGGGCGGGTAGGGTCAGGGAGCACCTTGAGTCACTTCTGGGCGACTAATGTTCGTATATCCGGTACATGGGTCCAAGCAGAGATTTGCTGGTTCCCGCAGCCTCTGCGGGTACCACGGCCGCCATCATGTCAGACACGGACAGCGATGAAGATTCGACTGCGGGCGGCCCATTTTCTTTAACTGGATTCCTTTTCGGCAACATCAATGGAGCCGGGCAGCTGGAGGGGGAAAGCGTCTTGGACGATGTGAGGGAATTGGCGTGGGCTTAGGTCTGGGAATGGTGCGATTAAGGAGAGGAAGTGGAGAAGAGGAGAGGGTGCTTAGGACCCGAGAACAGAGGGCAATGTAGTGTTAGAGGAGAGGGAACGACAAGCAGATACCAGCCTACTGGAGCGTGCTGTAACGTAGAGTGCAGGGCTCAGTTCTGGGCGAGGGTGGCGAGCAGAGAATGGTAGGTAAGCCCCTGTAAGTTCAGGGGTTCTGATGTGGGTGGCTTTGGAAATAACTTTCCTGATAAGGCAGTAGGAAAAGTAGCAGCTCAGCTTCTAGAGAAGTTGCTTTCAAACCGTTGCTATGAGAACCTTCTTGTGGATTCTTGAAATTGCCTGCTCACTGACATGGCTGCACTGAAGTGGCACAGTACTGAACAGAACCCACAACAGTTCGTGTGGTTCAGGACCCAGTTCTTAGGACAGGGAATGTTCAGACTATCTGGGGCAAATCTTTTGTAGTCCCAGTGTTCCCTGACATCCATGAAATTGTTTCACGTGCTTAACTGAAACTCTATACTTGTATTTAGGTTCATTTTATCTTGGAGGAAATATTGACCAATATTCCTTTTCCCCTGCAACACACACGTTAGCAAAAAAAAAGTTCTTGCCTTGTTTTCTATAATCCAACATGACCTCAGTTGCCTTAGCTTTTATGCATAGAACTACCGTTCCATTAATTTAGTTTTGGTGGTGGTGCTTTAAATTATCTTTTCTTATGTTACTTTAAAACATGGTGATGAAATTGGGCATATGTTAAATGTCTGATCAGCATGGAGTTTAGTGGAAGGAAGATTTACCTTACAGTCTTGAATGTGATGGATGCTCCTTTTAGCATGCAGCATAGTCATTTTTCTTGTATATTTATAGCTATGCAGGCCAGGGAAATAAGCCTTGTGGTGTGGGAAGCTTGAGTTTAGTTGTTATCTTCCACTCTGGTGCTGTCCTTTTTCAGGAGTGTAAGAAGCACTTGGCAGGCTTGGGGGCTTTGGGTCTGGGCAGCCTGATCACTGAACTCACGGCAAATGAAGAATTGACTGGGAATGACGGTGCTCTGGTAAATGATGAAGGTGAAGTGGGTCATGGGGAGCAAAGCGGGGGAGGAGGCTAGCCACTTACTATACATGTACTTTTCAATGGGAATTACCTAGGGAGAGAGAGTTACTTGCTCTTTATTGAACTCTATCCTCCCGATTTTATTTATAGGATGGATCAGGAGCACAGAAGATGCTGTTGACTATTCAGACATCAGTGAGGTAGCAGAAGATGAAAGTAGAAGATACCAGCAGACAATGGGAAGCTTGCAGCCCCTTTGCCACTCAGGTGATTCTTTGGTGTCATTATCGGAGCATTCCAGTACATTTTCTTGCTGTGTAGTCCAATTTGTTTCTTCTATACATGGTTTCTGTCATTGTTCTTGCCCTCTGTGCTTTTGTTTTGCTTATGTCCCTTTTTGAGCACAATTCTGGGGCAGAGTATGTCACCATACTCAGGCTTTTATTTCTAATACTGATTAATCCCAAATTTTTGATGAATGCCAAGTAAGGATGACAATACTTTGCTTTTTAATCATCTCGTATTTTAGTCACTAAAGGGTTCATGGCACTGTTTTAGATGCTATTTAAACTCAGTCTTTGTCCTTAAGGAAGGATTAAGGCTACAATGTCATATTAGTGAGTGCATGTATTTTATTGACTCAACTTCTGTTAAATCACTTGCTACCTGTATGCTTATACAATGCACTCAATGCTTACCACATATGTAATGTGCTGCATTATAGAATCATGTCAGACTTGGAAGAGGTCTTAGTGATTATTTATTCTTAACCTCATCATAGATTAGTAAAACTTTAATATTAGAGAACTTTAATAAAATGTGGAACTTTATCAAAAGTTATACAGTTAGCTACTGGCAGACCTGGACTAATTCAGCAACTCAGTTTATTAAACTTTGATTGAGCTCCTGTCATGTGCTTTAAACTGTGATGGACAGTGTGGTACAAAGATAATACAGTCCAAATTCTGACCTTGAGCTCAGTTCTATGGTCTAGAATCTAGGTCATAGTTCATGCTTTCCTCAGCCCCACACTACCTTTTCCTCCTTGAAAATTTTATATGAAGTTACTCATTGTCCACCTCCTTGAATTAGATTTCAGGCTTCTGAGAAATGTAGATAAAACCTTGATAAGTACTTGAATTTAGTTTCTTCAGGGCCAGTTAATGGATTTGAACGCTGCTTGTATAAAGAGAATTAACTGCACCGCAGACAGAAGGAGTAACCCAGAAAAATAGAAAATATAGACTTACCTTCAGGGATATTGTGTTGTTTTTTTTTTTAATGTATTTTTATTGATTTTTCACAGAGAGGAAGGGAAAGAGAAAGAGAGCTAGAAACATTGATGAGAGAGAGATCGATCAACCACCTCCTGCACGCCTCCTACTGGGGATGTGCCCGCATCCAGGATATATACCCTTGACTGGAATTGAACCTGGGACCTTTCAGTCTGCAGGTCAATGCTCTATCCACTGAGCCAAACCAGTTTTGGCACCTTCAGGGATATTGTTATCATTTGGGGAAGGTGGGATAAATGAGTAAAAAGCAAATTTATTCATCATAAGAAGACATAAACCAATAGCTAAGTCAAATAGCATAATTATTATTTTAAAAAAATATATATTTTTATTGATGTCAGAGAGGAAGGGAGAGAGGGAGAGAGAGAAACATCAGTGATGAAACAGAATCATTGATCAGCTGCCTCCTGTACGCCCCACACTGGGGATCCAGCCCACAACCTAGATATGAACCCGTGACCTTCTGGTTCATAGGTTGATGCTCAACCACTGAGTGACACAGGCTGGGCCATAACTATTATTATTTTTTAAAATATATTTTATTGATTTTTTTATAGAGAGGAAGGGAGAGGGATAGACAGGAACATCGATGAGAGAGACATCATCGATTAGCTGCCTCCTACATGCCCCACACTGGAGCGGTGCCCGCAATCGAACCTGGGACCTTTCAGTCCGCAGGCCGACACTCTATCCACTGGGCCAAACCGGTTCCGGCCATAACTATTATTTTTGAGTATCCTGACTTAGGCTAAGGGGAAGGTGGTAGGAGCTCTGATTTTTAGAAGATGATGTACTTTTCAGGTGGATTTATTATCTTGGCTAGGGATGGTAAGGAAGAGGGTAGGTGTGGGTTTCCTTGTTGGATTTTATGAGCTTACCTGGAAAGGATGATGCTGCATTAGGTAGAGTCTTAGTACTCTGACATGTTCTTATCTAAGTTCCTTTGTTCTCTGAGGATGCCTTTATGCTCTTAGCTTCCTCCTTCCCTGGCATTGGCCTCTTCACACAGCTTGATTTCCAAGGGTGTTTCTTTGGAATAATTGGAAGTGGGTGGAGATCATTAGAAAAGGCCTCACGAAAATGAATTTTAAGTAAAATTTTGAAAGACAAGGTTTGATAGAGAGCAGCAGGGCATATTGGTTTGGAAACATGGCTCGTCTAAAGGTTTGAAAATAGAAATCGTGTGTGTGGAAATTTGACCAGCAGGTTTTCTTGAAATGGATGGAAAACACTGCCAAATAGCAAGAACCAAGGATAGAGCAATTTGATGGCATCTTTTTGTATGTATTACTTGGGAATTGATGCCCTAAAGCAGTAGTTGGCAAACTGCGGCTCTCGAGCCACATGTGGCGCCATGGTTTGCCGCTCTGTTGACTAATGAGTTTGCCGACCACTGGGATAGGGTCTTAATCACAAGGAGCAACAACAGCCTGTAATTATTGGAATCGAGAGTCTAGGTCAGTGGTCGGCAAACTCATTAGTCAACAGAGTGGCAAACCGCGGCTTGAGAGCCACAGTTTGCCGACTACTGCCCTAAAGGATTGTGAACCAAAATAGATTGTTAGGTAAGAGGTAGGATGGTATAATAAAAAGAAAATGGACTTCAGAGTTAGCATATCATAGGTTCAAATCCCAACTCCATATTTAGTTTGCCCCTGGGAAACTGCTTATTCTCTGAGGTTTGGACTTCTCATTTGTAATAATCCCTCAGTTACTCTGTCTGTAATAATAAAGGTGATAATACCTCATTAATAGGGCTTTTGATGGGGAAATTTAAGATCATTATCAGTGGTGTGAAAGCACCTACATACATAATACAGTGTCTGATCTCTATTAATGTGAGTCGCCTTCCTAAGTGAAAATGAAAAGTGATAGTTGATACTTTGGGGATTTGGTTAGAAAAAGATTAAAGGGGCAGAGTTACTTGGAGATTGTTCTTGTAAACTAGATGTATCAAGTACTAGAGTGAGTGACAATATCAGAAAATGATAGGCAGGTTCAAGTTTGAGAGTTGCTGATAAAGGATCAGTGGGCTTGGTGAGTGAGAAAATGTGTTTGAAAGAGTACAGGCTCTGTTGTTAAACCAGACTTAAATTCTGACTTTGTCACTTAAAGCCATATGATCCTAAGTTGCTTAACTTCTTTATCTCAGAATAATTCCACATTGTTGCATTATTGGGAGAATTATAGATAAAATGGCTACAAATACCTAGGACATTATGGGAAATCAATAAATGGACATTGCTATAATGACTATTAATGATTGATTAGAAAAGGGATGTTGGTAAGAGATTGGTGAAAGAGACTGAAATTATAAGCTCGGGAAATGAGGATGGAGGTGGTATTGATAATAACCAAAGGGATTTTAAAAGAGGTGAAAGATATTTCAGTGTGATATGATATGCAGTTTGAATATCTGAGTGGGAAGGTTCTTTAGGCAGCAGAACATGTGTTGCAATTGTACAAGGGGTATGTCAGGGCAAGACATAGATTTGGGTTAAATCTGGAAAAGGTGATTATTGAGAAAAGGGAATGGAGAGTATGTAGAGGAATAAAAATAGTGTTTAGGACCAAGTGTTGAGTGATGCCATTGAAGAGAATAATAAACTGCAGAAGGTAGGTAGAGAAAGTGTCAAAGATTTGGGAGGTGAGAAGAAAGTCCTGTCTTTAAGGAAACTAACAGAGAATGTTCAATTCAATTAGGAGATTGATCAGGATGAACATAAAAAATAAAATAGGATTTGATCAGGAGCAGGAGCAAAGGTTTCAAGCAATTCTTGTGAACTCACTCACCAATATGAGTTATATGTAGTGTTACAGCATTTGGTGATATCACATCATCTCTTTCTGAAGGCAGAAGCTGTGTATTTTTAAGGAATTTGCATAGTGCCTCATGTGGTACTTTAAAATCTTGAATGACAAGGGAGTTCAGGGTTATTTTCTGACATTCTGGATTTTGAGATCACCTTGTTTTTAGTAGAATATGATGATGATGACGATTATGATGCTGATTGTGAAGACATTGATTGCAAGTTGATGCCTCCTCCACCTCCACCCCCAGGACCATTAAAGAAGGATAAAGATCAGGATGCTATTACTGGTGGTAAGCAGAGACAGTCTACTTTTGTCTAAGTAACAAGTTCATTTCTAAATCCAGGCTTTGGCACACATAGGGGGCTGTTAAAATTAAGCTGCTGGGAAAGGCTATAACTGTCAGAAGTGATTCATACAATTTTTAAATTTCCATATTAAAGGGAAGTTTTACTTTTAAAATGTTTGACAGCAGTATTTTAGCATGCATTCAATAATATGTTTGGGTCAATGGTTCTCAAATCTACCTGCCTGTCAGAATCACCTCATGTTTTTTTTTTTTAAATACAGATTTCTGACTCTCCCTGGAATGTGTGATTTAGAAGATTTGGGGTAGACCCCAGGAATTTCAAGGCATTTCCAGAGTAATTTCATTTTTTTAAATATATATTTTATTGATTTTTTTTACAGAAAGGGAGGAAGAGGAATAAAGAGTTAGAAACATCGATGAGAAACATCAATCAGCTGCCTCCTGCCCACCCCTCCTGGGGATGTGCCTGCAACCAAGATATATTCTCTTAACTGGAATCGAACCTGGGACCCTTCAGTTCGCAGGCCGATGCTCTATCCACTGAGCCAAACCAGTCAGGGCCCCAGAGTAATTTCTGAAGCAACTGATCTGCGTAATGAAACTGCTTGTTTAGATGAGTCTCTTGAAAAGAAATAGTTAAATAGGGAAGGCACCCTATAATGTGTATGGATCATATAGAGCTAGCTATCAGGTTCAGAGATTTCAAAGGCAGGATCTTCAGGGATCTGCTCACCTATTTCTATTATCTGCAACAGTAGATTGGGAAGAGCAGTGTGTTTGATCTTCCTGTATTTTGGGGTTTATATTAACCTAAATTTCTATTAGAGCTTTAAGTCATTTCCTTTTTAGTCTGCAGGCTAACTAGCATTGGTTAACTTTATGTCATACATCTTATTTTATGCTACATAATTTTGTTATCTTGTGGACAAAGTTTTTTCCAGCTGTGGGTCCCTGAACTAGACATCTAAGGTTTGACTGGTATAAAAGTGTTATATAAATTTGCTATTGGTCATAATCCTTTAACCTGACATACTTATAGAAAGTAGTAAATGTAGTAATAGTGTTTGTTTTCTTTCATCACAACCCTAGGGTACCAGGTACGAGGTGAGTTGGGGATGGTGGGAGATAATGAGTTGGAATGAATTTTCTGGGTTGCATACTGTTAGTAATTTGGGTGCTTGGACCTATATCCCCTGCCACTGAGCCATGCATAGTACCTGGAGTTGGAGTTGGCTGAATTTGAGGAAATATGCTCACAGTTACATGCCAAGGGGGTTTTTCTTCCTTGTTGCAGTGTCTGAAGATGGAGAAGGCATCATCTTGCCCTCCATCATTGCCCCTTCCTCTTTGGCCTCAGAGAAAGTGGACTTCAGTAGTTCCTCTGACTCAGAATCTGAGATGGGACCTCAGGAAGCAACACAGGCAGAATCTGAGGATGGAAAACTGACCCTACCATTGGCTGGGATTATGCAGCATGATGCCACCAAGCTGTTGCCGAGTGTCACAGAACTTTTCCCAGAATTTCGGCCTGGGAAGGTACTTTCTATGGAGAATATCTACATTGAAAACCACTGACCTCTTTTAAATAGTGAATTCTGTTGTTAAAATGTTGAATATAGAATGGATAAGATTTAGAGGTTTCCCTATTCAGTGACATTGTATCATGTCTTTTAAAAAAGTTGTATACATTTTAGTGCGTATGATTTATATAGTTCTCACTATAAATCGTCTTTGTTGTCTTAAAAGAACTAGTCCAAATTATTAAGGAACACTTCTTTTTGGATAGGTGTTATAAATTTGAACTCAGCACTTCTTAATCCCTCTCTGACAGTTGCATAGACCCCTCAAGGGAATTTCCAGACCCGGATGCTGCTGTTTTCTATTTGACATGAATCTCTGATATAGTAACATGTTCTGTGTTCTAGGTGTTACGTTTCCTACGTCTTTTTGGACCAGGAAAGAATGTCCCATCTGTTTGGCGGAGTGCTCGGAGAAAGAGGAAAAAGAAGCACCGTGAGCTGATACAGGAAGAGCAGATTCAGGATGTGGAGTGCTCAGTAGAATCAGAAGTCAACCAGAAGTCTTTATGGATCTATGACTATGCACCTCCACCACCTCCAGAGCAGTGTCTCTCTGACGATGAAGTAGGCAAAATAGAAATCTGGGATTAAGACTTATGAGGGGACAAAAGAGTTCCCTAGTTCACGTCTATATTGGATATAACATCTTAGTAGGCTGAGTCCTCTGCTGATTATCAATGAGTAATGATGGGTTCAATCCCAGTGGCTGTCCCTTAGTGAATAAGAAAGTTTAAATGATAGGCAGTGTGCCATGATATACTTTCATTGTTGGTATTCTAACTCCAGTTCTGTTCAAGAAGTATCCTTATGACTCCTCTTAGGACATCTGTGGTTAGAAAAGCCTCTCCCCCTTCTGCTTCATCTATTGCAGATCACAATGATGGCTCCTGTGGAGTCCAAGTTTTCCCAGTCTATTGGAGATATAGATAAAGTGACAGATACCAAACCAAGAGTAGCTGAGTGGCGTTATGGGCCTGCCCGACTGTGGTATGATATGCTAGGTGTCCCTGAAGATGGCAGTGGGTTTGACTATGGCTTCAAACTGAGAAAGATGGAACATGAACCTGTGATAAAAGGTAGAATGATAGAGGTAAGCAAGACTGGTATGTAAGAAAAAAATCAGTGTGACAAAGTCCTATCAGTTTATTTTTCAATTGGGAAGATATTGGGTAGGGTTTCTTGGGTGGGAAATTTATGTGTCTAAGCGTTTTGCTTTGTATGGTATATCACCCTGGCAACTAGGCCTCATTGTAAGAATTATGTTAGTGAAATGAGTGCTATATTAGGCTATGAGTAGGAAGAGGCAGATACTTCTTCAGTATCAGGTTTTGCTTTCAAGTCAAGGTCCATATTTGATGCTATCTGATGTGGGATTTGGAGTGGGAACTTTGGCCCATGAACATTCAGGAATTTCTTCCTTTCTTGCTTCTACAGGACTTTAGGAAATTTGAGGAAAGCAGTGGTACTGATCTTCTGGCTGATGAAAACTTCCTGATGGTGACACAACTGCATTGGGAGGATGATATCATCTGGGATGGGGAGGATGTCAAACACAAAGGGACAAAACCTCAGCGTGCAAGCCTGGCAGGCTGGCTTCCTTCCAGCATGACTAGAAATGCCATGGCTTACAATGTTCAGCAAGGTATGCTTCCTTGCCAGCTGTGTCCAGCACACTGCCCTGCATCTCAATAATCCTAAGTGGGCTTAGCTGTGAGCTTTGCTGCTGCTGAGGTATAGTGAAATGTTTTGGATCTGAACTCTGATTCTGGTCTGTAATAGTTTTTTTTTTTTTTTTCACTAATAAGCTAGGACAGGAATCACCATTAGAAAAATGTGAAAACCACTTTGAAGTTAAAGATCTTTCTGAACTATAATAATTCTTTATAGTCTATTTTTATTTCCAAAGCCCCTCTGTCTTTATCATTCTAGAATTTGCTTTTGCTCTCCTTACGTATGCAAAAAAAAATCATATGCCATGTAGAAAACTTTGAAAATGCAAAACAATATCAAAAATCACAGAGATGGTCACTTTTTAACTTTTTGGGTGTATTTTGTTTTCGATTTTCTGTCTTCTGTGTGTATGTAGGTAAACTTATCTCTGTAGGTACAGTTTTGTATGCTGTGCTTTTCTCTTAAAATATTATATGTCATTCAGAGTTTTTCACAAAAATGTTTAATGACATGGGAAGCTCATTTTAAATGGAAAAAATATGAAGTAATATATTGATTATCCTGTTTGTGTAAATGAAAAAAAAACTATATAAATGTGGAAAGCTGACTAAAAGAATATATACTATGGTGTTCATAGTGGTTATTTCTGGTTTGTCATATCACAAACTTCAGTTTTCTTTTTTATACCTTTCTCTATTTTCCAAATTCTTCTTAGTTAACCTGGATTACTTTTATAATTTAGAGGAAAACAAATGTCTTATTTTTAAATAGTATTCTTATATGGATGTTTTGATAATTTACCCAAAATTATATTTCTAATTTATTTACTATTGTTAGCATATTTTAGCATATTTTTTATTACCATAATTTAACCAGTCCTTTATTTGGTCATTCATACTTTGACTATTACAAAAATACTGCAGTGAACACTTTTTGTCTGCAATATATATATATATTTAATATATTTTTATTGATTTTTTTACAGAGAGGAAGGGAGAGAGATAGAAAGTCAGAAACATCAATGAGAGAGAGACATTGATCAGCCGCCTCCTGCACGCCCCACAGTGGAGATGTGCCCGCAACCAGGATACATGCCCCCGACCGGAATCGAACCTGGGACTCTTCAGTCCGCAGGCGGACACCCTATCCACTGAGCCAAACCGGTCTTGGCTGTCTGCAATATTTTAATAAAATGAGAAATAAACTATGTTTCTTTTCAGTGCCACGAGTAACTTTTCAGTCACATGATTAACTTTACTAACATTTGCTCCTTTTCCTTTTGCTAGAATTATGAAAGGAACAAAATGTTTTGTCTGCTATTGAGTGTTCTGTTTTGACTAGGTTTTACAGCCACCCTAGATGATGATAAGCCTTGGTACTCCATTTTTCCCATTGACAATGAGGAGCTGGTGTATGGACGTTGGGAGGACAACATCATTTGGGATGCTCAGGCCATGCCCCGGCTGTTGGAACCTCCTGTTTTGACACTTGATCCCAATGATGAGAATCTAATTTTGGGTATGATACTGGCAGGGACCATTGTTTCTCTTTCATAATTGACAGCTTGCAGCTAATGTCAAGGAGCAGGAATAAATGGAAGGTCAGATCTAGAAGCTTCTAGGTATCATTTTGAGAGATCAAAGTTATGATCAGTTTCTGATATGTATGCATTGTTTAGGGAAAACACATAAGGTAGAAATTTTGGAAAGTAGTACTTTTGATATACCAGGAATATAGTTTGGTTAGAGTGGATCATGTAGAAATGGTCTGGGGTGGGGTAAGAGATCTGGTTCAGAACTGCAAGGGCATCAGTAGAAAAGGTGAATCTTCAGAGATTGCAACTCCAGAGTGATTTTGTTTGATCCTCAGAAATTCCTGATGAGAAGGAAGAGGCCACATCTAACTCCCCTTCCAAGGAGAGTAAAAAGGAATCATCTCTGAAGAAAAGTCGAATTCTCTTAGGGAAAACAGGAGTCATCAAGGAGGAGCCACAGCAGGTCTCTCAAGGGAAAAGGGTGTTAGTGTTTAGAAGAACAAAGAAAGGTAATGGAGAAGGGGAGTCTAACTAAGGTTTATTTGATATCCTGTCATTAGAACATGTCTCAGCCAGAAGTGAAAGATCCATGGAATCTCTCCAATGATGAATATTACTACCCCAAGCAACAGGGTCTTCGAGGCACTTTTGGAGGAAATATTATCCAGGTAAAAGCTTTTATTCTGTGGATGATGTCAACCACTGCTTTGTTTTGTTGGGGCATATGAGTTAATCTTGTGTAGGCTGAAGTTAGTATTTAATTTGAATCCTTGTGTTTTCTGTCTTAGCACTCAATTCCTGCTGTGGAATTACGGCAGCCCTTCTTTCCCACCCATATGGGGCCCATCAAACTTCGGCAATTCCATCGCCCAGCTCTGAAGAAGTACTCCTTTGGGGCACTGTCTCAGCCAGGTCCCCACTCAGTCCAACCCTTGCTAAAGCACATAAAAAAGAAGGCTAAGGTATGATTGAACCCTAGTTAGAAGAAAAGTTATAAAAGTTAACATTAAAGTATTAATTGGGGAAATGGACTGGCTATTAGATGATATTATGGAATTGTTTATTTTCTCAAATATGAGAGAACCCTGTCGGTATTTAGGAGAATATCCTTATTCTTAGGAGATACATGTGAAAATACTTGTGTGAAGTGTCATGATGACTGCAACTTTCAAAAGTGGTTCAGCAAAATCTGTAGAGATAGTTAAGGTAAAACATGGCAAAATATAAACATTTGTATCTAGGATATGGGATAATAAATGTTCATGTGTTTGAAATTTTTTCAATGAAATTAAAAAGGCAAGGTAAATTCTTCTTGGTGTCAGTGTCTTGGAAAGAACTATGTGAATGTGTATTCTATGAGGATCTGGACTGTATCTCTTTGTTCTGCGCAGATGAGAGAACAAGAGAGGCAAGCTTCAGGTGGTGGAGAGATGTTTTTTATGCGCACACCTCAGGACCTCACAGGCAAAGATGGAGATCTTATTCTAGCAGAATACAGTGAGGAAAATGGACCATTAATGATGCAGGTTGGCATGGCAACCAAGATAAAAAACTATTATAAGCGGGTGAGTTTCTGCTCAGAAAATCTTTATTAATATAGCTGTAATTAGATATCTAGTGACAATTTGTAAACATATATTTTATCTTTTTTATACTATAAATTTCTTGAGAACAAAGAATGGTATCTTTTTGTAGTTTGTAATATTAGTAAAATGCCATGCTCATGAATTATTTTTGCAGGTTTATTGATTATATTCTGTGGTAGTGACTGGGTCTACTGTGTTCCTTATAGAAACCTGGAAAAGATCCTGGGGCCCCAGATTGTAAATATGGAGAAACTGTTTACTGCCATACCTCTCCTTTTCTGGGCTCTCTCCATCCTGGACAGTTGCTGCAGGTGCGGAATTTTTTTCCTGTTATAATTCTTTCCTAAGGAAATTGACAAAATGAGTAGCTATTAAACTCAGATAACTACTTTCACACCAAATATGGGGAAGATCATTATAATCCAAATAGTATTTTTATCTTTTTATTAAAACTGGCTCCTAATTATGGTATTCATAAGGTAAATTTAAAATAGTTTTTTGAAAAGACACACTGGATAAGAAGTCCAGAAGCATCTGGGTGGCATAAGCAAATCAACCATGGATTAATAATTTACTGTAGTTAATTTTGTGTGTCAAATTGGTATGTTTTAATTGTATTAGTTGTCATTTTGAGTATTGAACCACACCTGAACCTTATTAGTCCTCAGCCACATAGTGAAGCATTTATTTTTTAAATTTTATTGATGTTTTACAGAGAGGAAGGGAGAGAGAGTTAGAAACATCGATGAGAGAGAGACATTGATCAGCCGCCTCCTACACGCCCCCCACTGGGGACGTGCCCGCAACCAGGATACATGCCCTTGACCGGAATCGAACCCGAGACCCTTCAGTCCGCAGGCTGACGCTCTATCCACTGAGCCAAACCGGCTTCGGTTAGTGAAGCATTTTTTTACCCTCTCTTTGTCCTGATAGATGTAGAGAGACCCTCTGGTAACCTAGCTTTTACATACTTTATTAAGGGAAAGTGTCATGTGAGGAAATCTCTAGCACTTTTCTTTTTTTCTCCACTTCATTTTTTTTAGCAATCTTAACACTTGCCCTACTCTTGTACTGAGTTCATTATTATTATTGCTTATTTTTCTAAAGCCTCTTCAAAGCCTTTTTTCTTTATCCTTTATTTCTATAGTCCATTTCTCTCCATATTTTGAATATCCTAAATAATAAAAGGGTAATATGCAAATTGACCCTAATGGCAAATGATTAGTCGCTATGACCATCCCGGGGCAGACGCTCAATGCAGGAGCTGCCCACTGGTGGTCAGTGTACTTTCACAGGGGGAGCACTGCTCAGCTAGAAGACAGCTCATGGCTGGCCAGCGTAGTGGTGGTGGTGGGAGCCTCTTCCACCTCCACGGTAGCACTAAGGATGTCCAACTAACGGCTTCCGGGCTGTTAGAGGGATGTCTGACTGCCAGCTTAAGCCTGATCCTCCTGGGAATTTTCGTGCACTGGGCCTCTATTGTACCTGGCATTCTTGCCTACTTCCTTTTGAGATTTTCAGTCAATCCACCCCCTTCATTTGTGGCTTTTGTAGTTTCTTAAAGATACTTTTTATCTTTATCTCCTACAGTTTTTTTTCTCTCTACATTTCATATTTAGAATTTTATTATCATCCCCATATATTGAAGATCTTTCTCTTCATTTTTCTGGTTTTCTGAAAAGTCTTTCCTTAGAATTGTAGGCTTTTTATAACAGATGATCCCCATCTGGCTGCTACTTAAGCTCAAATGTTTTTGTCTATGTGTTCAATGTCTTTTCTAGCACACTTTCTACTTCATTAGTTGTTTTTGTTGGCTTTAAAAAATTATTTAATAAATGTTTTGATCTCACCTATATTATGTCAGGGTCTATGCTGGGGTCTTGGGTAGCTAGCATAGTACTTGTTAGTTTTTAAAGTTATTTTCATATGTAATCTTCACAGCAATCCTGTGAGATGTTAGGCTTTTTCACTATCTCATTTTGTATATGAGGAAAATTAAGCTCAGGAATGTGACATACAATGAATAGTAGCAGAGCAGTCCATGTCATTTGAATCCAAATCCTTTGTTTACCCATTCTTGATTCTTAAAAATAACCAGTGAGATGAAATCTTATTATAATTTTTTATATTGCTGGGTAAATGGGGGATGAGAGCAAATTACTGTGGTTTTCCTTTACCATTAGTTGACTAAATTTCCTAGGGGTGTGTGTGTATGTGTGTGTGTGTATGTGTGTGTGTATGTATGTATATATACACTGAGTGGCCAGATTATTATGGTCTCTGGAAACATAATAATCTGGCCACTTAGTGTGTAGACTGAACACAAAGTTGGGATTTTAAAGTAAGGTTTTTCCATGTATAAGAACTGTATTGTGGGTAGTTAGAAAGAAGCAGAGGACTTACTAGCCAGAGGCTGGGGGTCACTATCCCCTGGTCCTTTGGAATATCAAAATTAGCAAGCTTTCCCTTATATATAAGTACACT
This sequence comes from Lasiurus borealis, assembly GCA_004026805.1. Classification (NCBI taxonomy): domain Eukaryota; kingdom Metazoa; phylum Chordata; class Mammalia; order Chiroptera; family Vespertilionidae; genus Lasiurus; species Lasiurus borealis. The sequence goes on from PVJN01000701.1 coordinate 79,379, forward strand.
GAGTGGCCAGATTATTATGCGTTCAGAGATCATAATAATCTGGCCACTGTGTGAGTGTGTGTGTGTGTGTGTTTGTGCGCGCGTCTTTTCCTCGCGCAGTTACATCCTCAGCACCCCTCTCCTAGCGGCCCTGAGACCACTGGTTGAAGACCGGCAGGTGAAGCCACAGCACACACACATATACATATACATATACATATACATATACATATACATATACATATATGTAACTTTTGTGTTTTTACTTTTGTTAGGCATTTGAGAACAATCTTTTTCGTGCCCCAATTTATCTTCATAAGATGCCAGAAACTGATTTCCTTATCATTCGGACCAGGCAAGGTTACTACATTCGGGAATTAGTGGATATCTTTGTTGTTGGCCAGCAGTGCCCCTTGTTTGAAGTTCCTGGGCCCAACTCCAAAAGGGCCAATACACATATTCGAGATTTTCTCCAGGTAAGAAGGAGAGAATAAGGAGGGGATCAGGACACACATAAAAAAGGGTATGTGTATTGGGGGCAAATCAGGAAAAATCAAAACACAGGGGTGTAGTAGAGGGAGGGTCCCTGGTAACTTTTATTCTTTATTTTGTAATATAAAATATATTTGGTTTGTTGGGCAGGTTTTTATTTACCGCCTCTTCTGGAAGAGTGCAGATCGGCCACGGCGAATCCGAATGGAAGATATAAAAAAAGCCTTTCCTTCTCATTCAGAAAGCAGTATCCGGAAGAGGCTAAAGCTTTGTGCTGACTTCAAACGCACAGGTCATCAGTTGTGACTGATTATTGTCCTCACTGCCTCTTTCCAAAAAAGGAATTCGGGCTTTCAGTTAGAAGATAAGCACAGGACTAATAAAATAGATAGAAATTGATAGTCATCAAAAGGAGGAAGTAGCAGATCTTTTACTTATGGAAGCTGGGATTGCATTTTGATTTTTCCTGTTAGTAATTTCAAAGTGATTGGTGTATATCTTTTTGTTGTTGGTAATCCTCATCCAAGGCTGTTTTCTCCACTGAATTTTAGAGAGAGTAGAAGGGAGGGGGAGAGACAGAAAGAAACATAGAAGTGAAAGAGACACATTGATTGGTTGCCTCCAGGGCCGGGGATCATGCTGGCAACCCAGGTATGTGTCCTTGACCAGAATTGAACCTGGGACCCTTCAGTCTGTGAGCCGATGCTCCAAACACAGCCAAACCAGCTAGGGCGGTGGAGGTCTTACATGAGATGTAAGAAACCTAGCAGTAGGGATTTTCTTGACTAGTCAGGCTAACTGTGGCTAAGCTTGGTACCTTCTAGGACATTGCCTGGTTCATGGTTCAGTCTTGGTTTGCTGTCCTTGTTGCTGCCTATAAAAGGGCCTTTGGAAGTCAGAACACTCTTAGTCTCTCTGTATCTTTTCTAGGGATGGACTCAAATTGGTGGGTGCTGAAGTCTGATTTTCGTTTACCAACCGAAGAGGAGATCAGAGCTATGGTGTCTCCAGAACAGTGCTGTGCTTATTACAGTATGATAGCTGCAGAGCAGCGACTGAAGGTGAACATCTTTTGGGCACTGACTATGCTTGTGGGTGTTTTTGTGTTGTTTTTTTTTTTTTCAGAGAGACAAGAATGAAGACTATTTTCACTGGTTTAGAAATAATGGTTACTAGATTATTACCAGTTATTTGAAAATTCTAGCTGTATGAGGTGTATCAGTTCTGGAGAAGACTACAGTGTAGCTAATATTGGTGGGATGGCTTAATGAGGGACTTAGTGCACATTGTTTTGCCTTAAAAGTGGTTGTTCATCCATTGAGTGGTAACTTTAAACTCTGTTCTTTACAAGACAGGTATATAAGCAGGGAAAGTACTTCTCAGTTATTTTCCACAGCTTTTCAAGTGGGCTGAGATGATGGTGCTACACTGTGTTTAAAGCAGCACAGTATTGAAATCTAAATAAATGAATAAAATGTGGGCAGGGGAAAGAAGCACAGCATCCTTACCAGGCCAAAATAGGGAAGATCTAGCTAAGGTGGGATAGTACGACTCAGTCCCTCTGATTTAATGAGCATTTCTATTTAGCTTGCTTTATGTTCAGATAGCCTAAGAATATAGAATGGTGGTATATACAGCAAAAACTATACAAAAGCTATTCTGTATGCAAACTGGGCTTTGATATTCTACACTTGGTATTCAGTGAAACTTGTCTTTTTTTAACTTACTGATTGATTTTGGGTGGATTTGTCCTCTCTTCCAGGATGCTGGGTATGGTGAGAAGTCTTTTTTTGCTCCAGAAGAAGAAAATGAGGAAGATTTCCAGATGAAGATTGATGATGAGGTATGGCTTTACACTAATTTTTATTAGTACATCCCATTTATCTTTTTTATTTTTTATTATTTTTTTAAATTATATTTTATTGATTTTTTTTTTTTTTTACAGAGAGGAAGGGAGAGGGATAGAGAGTTAGAAACATCAATGAGAGAGAGATATTGATCAGCTGCCTCTTGCACGCCCCCCACTGGGGATGTGCCCACAACCAAGGTACATGCCCTTGATCGGAATCGAACCTGGGACCTTTTAGTCCACAGACCGACGCTCTATCCACTCAGCCAAACCGGTTTTGGCGCATTTATCCTTTTTTAAAAATACATATTTTTATTGATTTCAGAGAAGAAGGGAGAGGGAGAGAATTAGAAACATCAATGATGAGAGGGAATCATTGATCAGCTGGCTCCTGCACGCCCCCCTACTGGGGATAGAGCCCACAACCTGGGCCTGTGCCATTGACCAGAATTGAATCCAGGACCCTTCAGTCCACAGGCTGATGTTCTAGCCATTCAGCAAAACCTTCTAGGACGCCCATTTATCTTTTTAAAAAACCGCTTTATTGAGATATTTGATATTGAATAAACAGCACATATTTAAAGTATATTATTTGGTATGTTTTAATGCATGTTCATATCTATGAAATCCTCATCTTGGTGCCCCTTTGAAATCCTTTTATCTCTTTTCTCCACCCTCCTTATACCCTGATAACTATTAATCTGCTTTCTGTCACTATGGATGAGTTTCAATTTTCTAGAATTTTATTTTTATTTATTTATTTATTTATTTATTTATAAATATATTTTATTGATTTTTCACAGAGAGGTAAGGAGAGGGATAGAAAGTTAGAAACATCGATGTGAGAGAGACATCGATCAGCCACCTCCTGCATGCCTTGTACTGGGGATATGCCTGCAACCAAGGTACATGACCTTGACCAGAATCGAACCTGGGACCTTTCACTTCGCAGGCTGACGCTCTATCCAATGAGCCAAACCGGTTTCGATCAATTTTCTAGAATTTTAAATAAATCATATAGTATACATCCTTTCTTTTCTTAATTGTATTAAAATATATGTTAGATAAAATTTACGATCTTAATCTAAGTGTATGCAGTTCAGTAGTGTCAGTACATTTACATTGTACAACCAATATCCAGAACTCTTCATTTAAAAAAAAAATACAATTAGGTTTTGAAAGAGAGAGGAAGGGGGAGAGAAACATTGATGTGTGAGCATTATCAATCAGCTGTCTCCTGCACACTCCTTACTGGGAATCCAGGGCATAACCAGGCATGAGTCCTTGACCTTGAATGAAACTGGCAACCTCCTGGTACATGGGATAATGCCCAACTAACTGAGCCAAACTGGCCAGGGTAAACTTTTCATTTTGCAAAACTAAAGCTAGTATTCATGAAACAATAACTTCCCAGTCCTCCCTTCTCTAGCCCTGGCAACCACCATTGTACTTTCTGTCTCTATGAATGTTACTACTTTAGGTATGTCACCTAAGTGGAATCATACAGTTTTGGTTTTTATGTGACTGTGTATTTCCTGTAGCTTAATATCCTTAAGATTTGTCTGTATCAGAATTTTCTTTCTTTTTAAGGCTAAATATTTCATTGTATATATTGACATACATGCTACATTTTGTTTCTTTATTCATCCATTGATAGGTGTTTCCATCTCTTGGCTATGTGAATAGTTCTGCTATGAACATGGGCGTGCAAATATCTGTTCAAAACCTGCTTTCAATTCTTTTGCATATATACCCAGAAGTGGGATTACTGGATCATATGGTAGTTCTATTTTTAGGTGTCTTTTTTAAAAATATATTTTTATTGATTTTTTACAGAGGAAGGGAGAGGAATAGCTAGAAACATCTATGAGAGAGAGTCATCGATCAGCTGCCTCTTGCACGCCCCCTACTGGGGATGTGCCTGCAACCAAGGTACATGCCCTTGACCAGAATTGAACCTGGGACCTTTCAGTCTGCACCGGTTTCGGCTATTTTTAGTTTTTGAGGAGCATCTATACTGTTTTTCAAAGCAGCTGTGCCATTTCCATTCTTATCAGTATGTAAGACTTGCAGTTATTTCACACTTTTGCCAGCACTTGTTACTATCTTTTTTTATAGTAGCCATCCTAATGGGTGTGAGATGGTATCTCATTGATTTTTAAAAAAATGTATTTTTGTTGATTTCAGAGAGGAAGGGAGAGAGGGAAACATCAATGATGAGAGAGAATCATTGAGTGGCTGCCTCCTGTATGCCCCACATTGGGGATCGAGGACACAACCTGGGCATATGTCCTGATTGAGGAGCAAACCTAGATTTTCTGGTATATAGGTCAATGTTCAACCACTGACCCCTGCTAGCTGCCTCATTGGGGTTTTGATTTACATGTTTCTAATGAATAGTAATGTTGAGCATCTTTTCATGTGCTTGTTGGCCTTTTGTATGTCTTTCGAGAAGTGAGAAATGACTATTCACGTCATTTGCCTATTTTTGAATTGGGCTGTTTGTTTTTTTCTGTTGTTGAGTGTAGTTTTTTTTTTTTTTTTAATTGATTTGTAGAGAGTGCCAGGGTGGAGAGAGAGAAAAAAAAAACATTGATTGGTCATCTCCTATACACTGGGAGTCAAACTCACAACCTGGTTATGTGCCCTGATCAGTAATTATTTGGTGTATGGGGTGACGCTCCCACCAACTAAGCCATACCAGCCAGGACTAGGAGTTCTTTATATATTCTGGATATTAACCTTCCATTAGGAGTGATATACAAATAATTTCATTCTGTAGGTTGCCTTTTCACTCTGTTGTGTCCTTTGATGCAGAGATGCTTTTAATTTTGATAGTCAAATTTATCTAATTTTATTTTTATTCAACATCCAAGAAAGCATTGCTAAGTCCAGTGTCATGAAATATTCTCCCAGTTTTTTAAGAGTTTTATGCTTTTAGGTCTTCGATTTTTTTTTTTTAAATCCTCACCCAAGGATATTTTTTCATTGATTTTTAGAGAGTGAAAAAAAGAGAGAAAGACAGAAATATCGATGCAAGAGAAACACATCGATTGGTTGCCTCCTGCATGTGCCTTTGACCGGAATTGGACCCGGGACCCTTCAGCTCACAAGCCACTGAGCTAAACTGGCTAGGGCTGGTTCATTTTTAAAGAAATGTTTTTATTGATTTCATAGAGAAAGGGACACACACAGAGAGAGAGAGAGAGCTAGAAACTTCAATTATGAGAATCATTGATTGGCTGCATGCACTCCTCACACTGTGGGTCTAGCCCACAACCCAGGCATGTGGGAATTGAACTGTGACCACCTGGTTCTTAGGTTGATGTTCAACCACTGAGCCACTCTGGCTTGGTGGATGTACTATACTTTGTTTAATAATTCATGGAAGGACATTTTGGTTGTTCCCAGTTTTTTACTATTATGAATAAAGCTGCTTTGATATTCATGTATAAATCTTTGTATGGATATGTTTCCTTTTGCTTGTGGAATTGCTGTATCATGGTAATTCTATGTTTAACTTTTGGAAGAACTGCCAAACTATTTTCCAAAGTGGCTGCACCATTTTACATTCCTGCCACCTCTGAGAGTTGCAATTTCTTCATATCTTTGTCAACACTTTATTTTCTGTGTTTTTTTATGTCCCTCTTAGAAATTGTGAAATGGTCTCTCATTGCGATTTTAATTTGTATTTCTCTAATGGCAAAGAATGGATGTTGAGATTCTTTTCATGTGCTTATTATCATCCAGATATCTTCTTTGGTCAAATGTTTTTTCATCTCTTTAGCCCATTTTTTATTTATATTTTTCTAATCCTCACCTGAGGATATTTTTTCCATTGATTTTTAAGAGATAATGGAAGGGGGCAGAGACAGAGAGGAACATGTATATGAGAGACACACATCCATTGGTTGCCTCCTGAACACACCTTGACCAGGGCCCAGGCTGGGGAGGAGCCTGCAACCAAGGTACATGCCCTTGACTGGAATTGAACCCAGGACACTTTGGTCCATAGGCTGATGCTCTATCCAAAACGGCAAGGGCCCATTTTTATTTTTAATTAGTTGCTTGTTGTATTACATTATTGAGTTTTGAAAGTTCTTTATGTATTCTAGCTCTGAGTCCTTTATCAGGTATGTGAAATACAAAGATTTTCTCCTGGTTTTGGTTCTTCTCTCTTTAAATTAAAAAAAAAAAATTATTGATTTGAGAGAGGGAGAGAGAAACATAGATTTATTTGTCTACTTATATGTATTCATTGGTTGATTCTTACATATGTCCTGACTGGAGATCGAATCTACAACCTTGGTGTATTGGGACAATGCTCTAACCAATTGAGCTACCTGGAAAGGGCCTGTAGCTTTTTTAATTGTCTTAACTGTCTTATGAAGAGCAGAAGTCCAATTTGTCTGTCTTTTTCTCTGTTGCTCATTGGTTTAGTGTTATATCTGAGAAAGATCATATAGATTTTCTTATGTTTTCTTCTAAAAGTTTCATATCTTTTATTTTTATAAATATATTTTATTGATTTTTTTACAGAGAGGAAGGGAGAGGGATAGAAGGTTAGAAACATGGATGAGAGACATTAATCAGCCGCCTCCTGCACACCCCCCATTGGGGATGTGCCCGCAACCAAGGTACATGCCCTTGATAGGAATCGACAAACCTGGGACCCCTCAGTCCCCTGGCCAACGCTCTATCCACCAAGCCAAACCGGTTTTGGCAAAAGTTTCTATCTTAATGTTTGAATTAATTTTTGTGTAGATAGAGTACATGGGATAAAGGTTCTTTTTTGTATATAAATGTATGTCCAATAAATCTAGCACATTTCTTAAAAAGTTGAATAATCTTTTAAAACAAAAATGCCATCATATTGCTTTCTTGCCCAAAGACATCCTTTGGGGCCTTTTTTCTATCAGGAAGACGTCCTTAACATGATTTACAAAGATCTTTATGACTTGTGCTATGTACCTAACTCTAACCTCCTCTCATCTCCATCTTATACTCTTAAGTTGCAAACATAATAAAACTCAGTCATTTCCCTAAATTTCTTTCTGTTGGCTTCCAGGTTTTTGTAACTGCTATTGCCTCTGTCTAGAATATTTTCCTCTCCACTCTTCTACGATTTGACCTTCATATCTTTAACTGTCAACAGTTTAAACTGTCACCAATTAAAAAAAAATGTTACCTTCTCTTGGAAGCTTTGCCTAACTCTTACCCTGATTCTCACTCTTCATTTAGATTAGATCATCAACCTTCCCTTTATGTATATACTAGAAGCCTGGTGCATGAGTTCGTGCACCAGTGGGGTCCCTTGGCCTGGCCTGTGGGATTGGGCTGAAACCAGCTCTCCGACATCCCCCAATGGGTTCCAGATTGTGAGAGGGCACAGGCCAGAACAAGGAACCCCCACATGTGTACGATCAGGGCCGGGAAGGACACATGAGGTTGGCCAGTTGGGGAGGGACCATGGGCTTGTCCGGCCAGTCTCACTTCAGATGAGCCAGACCCCAGCAGCAAGCTAACCTAACAGTTGGAGTGTCTGCCTCCTGTTGGTCAGTGCATGTCAATGCGACTGGTTGACCCATTGACTGGGTGCCCTCTGTTGGTCAGTGCACATCATGGCAAGCAGTTGAGTAGCCTTAGCATATTACTCTTAGATTGATTGAATGGCTGACCGCTCAACTGGACTCTTAACATATTAGGCTTTTACTATATAATACCTTTCTCTCCTATCATAGCTCTGATCATGCAATATTGAATTTGGTTGGTTGACTGTCTCTTCCTCACTAATATGAGGTCCATGAAAAGAATACTGCTGGCGTGTGGTAGATATTCAATTAATAACTGAGGGAATGATTATAGATGAGATGATTCAATGAATAAAGAAGCATTGATGTACTATTCCTTTGAGGTTGGAGTGAAAAATGACTAGATGTCTAAGAATTTCAGAAATTAAGATTTCTATTGCATGGCCTTCAGGATTGAATCTTGAATAGAGAATTGGTCACTTTCCAGCTAATCATGTACTCTGACCTCTGTAGATAAGCACATTCAACTTGTCTTAATTCCTCGGTTATTTTGTTGGGTTGGTAAACAATATTTAGAGTCTCTGGAGAGAACAGGCTTCCTTTTTAAAAATATTTTTTTATTGATTTCAGAGGGAGGGAGAGAGAAACATCAATGATGAGAGAATCATTGATTGGCTGCCTCTTTTATGCTCCCTACTAGGCATTGAGCCCACAACCAGGCCATGTACCCTTGACCAGAATTGAACCTGGGACCCTTCAGTCCATAGTCTGACACTATTCACTGAGCCAAACCGGCTAGGGCAAGGACAGGACTTTTTGACCAAAACAGTGGCAGAGGTGGAATGGACTTTGGTTTAGTTTTCCTGGGGCTAGGGCTGGTGCTCTGTAAAGCATGCTTATTATTTGATTATGAGATTATATAGGTCATTTTAAAGCCATTTGAGCAATTGGACAATTAAATAAAATCTACCTTACCTCTTTGTACATCATGAAGGGGTGTGGACAACAGTGTCTGAAAACTCTCAGTTAAGACCAAGATATATGGTGCTAAAGGGTATCACTGTTCCACATATTTCTCCTCCCTCTATTTGAGATCTTGACCTCTATTTAATAACAATTTAAGTACCATAGGAAAGAAGAAAAAGCTGAGTACTGAGTAGCTTTATGTAACTATTATACTTTGTTGACAGTTTAAGAATGCATCAAATTGTATGTTATTGTAGTCATTCCAACCATCTAAGTATGGTTAGACATAGAGCAGAAGTTCTGTAGCCTTTAGGATCTTTTTCTATGCCTCAGGTTCGCACTGCTCCTTGGAACACCACAAGGGCCTTCATTGCGGCCATGAAGGGCAAGTGTCTCTTGGAGGTTACTGGCGTGGCAGATCCCACAGGGTGTGGTGAAGGATTTTCCTATGTGAAGATTCCAAACAAACCAACACAACAGAAGGTGAGACTTGAATTTCTAGAAGGCGAAAATTAGGGGAGAAAGAAATGGAGGTTAAATAGTGGAGATGAATGAGGTGGAGGATCTGGAAAGCAATTATGTTGACAGGATGAACTTAGATCCTATTATAAGGAGTTAAACATACTTGGATTCTGACCTGTTTTGTTTTTGAGGTAGGATGATAAAGAGCCTCAGCCAGTGAAGAAAACAGTGACAGGAACAGATGCAGACCTCCGTCGCCTCTCTTTGAAAAATGCCAAGCAACTTCTACGTAAATTTGGTGTGCCTGAGGAAGAGGTGGGTGTGGACGAGGAAACTTAAATGCTCCTAAGGGCGTTGTATAAAGAGGGAGAAGCTAGGAGGCAGATGTAAGGAACAATCTAAAGAATTTTGTGGGGTAGCTTATAGCCGACTGAATCTTGGATATTTTTTTCAGGAGTTAACTTTCCCAGAGCTTTCTGTTTAACCTACTTTGGGTAAATTTTTTTTGTCTACCTCTCTCACTGCCTTGATTTATTCCATGAGATCTCCGAATGATTTGTGCGTATATCACCTGTAGATTAAAAAGTTGTCCCGCTGGGAAGTGATTGATGTCGTGCGCACAATGTCAACAGAACAGGCCCGCTCTGGGGAAGGGCCAATGAGTAAATTTGCCCGTGGATCAAGGTTTTCTGTGGCTGAGCATCAAGAACGTTACAAAGAGGAATGTCAACGCATCTTTGACCTACAGAACAAGTATGTTGTTTTAGTGCTGCAGAAAATCCAAGCTAGGAGAGGGGTGAGGTTCTAGACACTATTTTATAATGAATAGAAGGTCACCTAATAATGTGACTTAGGTAGTCAGGTGTCTTAGATTTCAATGTGGTATCTGTTCATAATACTGCTAGAGTACTTCAAAACAACTGGGCAGATTTTGAATAGCGAGACATGCTAGGTTTGAGCTTGGGTTCCATGGCAACTTTTGTGGTCTACTTGGATCTGGCAGGCACCACAATGATAATAGGGGACAGGTGTGTTTCTGTCAGAAGGCTTACTGGTGAGAGGATGGTAATGCCCTATTAAAAATGGGCAATGTGCTTATTTCTCAGGTTATCTAACATGCCTTATTGACTAAATGTCTAGGAAAATTTTTATTTATTTTAAATATATTTTATTGATTTTTTTACACAGAGGAAGGGAGAGTGATAGAGAGTTAGAAACATCGATGAGAGAGAAACATCTGTCAGCTGCCTCCTGCACACCCCCGACTGGGTACGTGCCCGCAACCAAGGTACATGCCCCTGACTGGCATTGAACCTGGGACCTTTCAGTCCACAGGCCGACGCTCTATCCACTGAGCCAAACCATTTTCAGCTAGGAAAATTTAAAAATGTTCTTACTGATTTTTAGAGAGAGAATGGTGTGAGAGAAACATCAAAGAGAGAGAAACATCATAGATTGACTGTCTCCTGCACACCCCCTACTGGAGATATACCCCACAACCTGGGCAATGTGCCCTGACAGGGAATTGAACCAGCGACCTCTTGGTTCATGGGTCAGTTATCAACCACTGAAGCACACTGGCCAGGTTAGGAAAATTTTGTAAAGCTTTTTATGGTAGGGTCCCATGATTAGTGGACATTGAGTATTCCTTTTTAAAGTTGGTTTTCCAGTTTCCTATTTTTTCCTAAATCGTATATGTTCAGTTCTTTCTACACTTTCATATTTTCCCTTGTCTTTAACATTTTTTTTTAGGGTTTTGTCATCAACTGAAGTCTTATCAACTGATACAGATAGCAGCTCAGCTGAAGACAGTGACTTTGAAGAAATGGGAAAGAATATTGAGAACATGTTGCAGAATAAGAAAACCAGCTCTCAGCTGTCACGTGAACGGGAGGAGCAGGAGCGGAAGGAACTACAGAGGATGCTACTGGGTGAGGGTACTGGCTTTACAGACAGACAACAAGAGAAGGATTGAAAAAGTATAAATAACTTTAGACTAATAACTGAGGCAAAACCAGAGGCAGAAGTAGCAGGGAATGAGTGTAGAAACGCCTGTAGATGACCTAGATAGCAATGAAAATTGGTCTCTTTAGGTTTGTCTGTAGGGCACAAATTGAAGAGATACTGCCAATCTATTAATTGCTTCTGTCTGTACCAGGCCTGGTTAAGCAGGGCTATGTCCATTAAGTGAGCTTTCTGGGCATTCATCCTAGAGGTTAAGAATTTTTAATACAGAAACCATGGATGAATTTGGGGGGTTGTTCTTGAACTCTCAGAAGTTACATGTAAAATCTGTGCAAATAAGCCTTTTTTGAGGAGAGGATCCATGAATTTCGTAAGATTTTCAAAGGAGTTTTAGATCCTAAAAAGGGTTTAAAAATAACCAACCAAAAAATGCAGAAATTGAGGGTGGGGATGATAAAGGCCTGAACTGGTTTGGAATATGGATACTAGAATGAAAAGAGGAGAAAAATCAAGGTGACCTTAAAATTTCACTCTAGGCTTTGTAGAAAGATGGTGGTACCAATGATTAAAGTAGTAAATGACAAAGAAAAAAGTAGTATTAAGAAGAGAAGGTTTAATGTATGGAATTAGAGATTCCCATGACACTTCCCAGTATTGATTTCAAGTAGGCAGTTGAAAACGGATGTAGGTACTGAGAGAGGATAAAGGCTGAAGATACAGTTCATTGAAATTCTTTCAGAACTTTATACTAAAAAAAAAAAAAAAAAAAATGGGAACATTGGCAATGGTAAAATGAAGCCAGGAAAGGACAATTTGAGGGCTGGTGGGAACTTTTACACTTTCTGTAGAACCATAGTTATGTGGCATGTTGAGCTTTGAGGTTTTCTCTCAACCCAAATAAAATGGACATTTGAATGGCAGGGGGAATGTGTGGAAATCTTTTTCTGCCTTGCAGCAGCAGGTTCGGCAGCAGCAGCAAACAATCACAGAGATGATGATACAGCTTCTGTGACTAGCCTTAATTCTTCTGCCACTGGCCGTTGTCTCAAGATTTATCGCACATTTCGAGATGAAGAAGGGAAAGAATATGTTCGCTGTGAGACAGTCCGAAAGCCAGCTGTCATAGATGCCTATGTGCGCATACGGACCACAAAAGATGAGGAGTTCATGTGAGTTTATCTCACCACTTTCCACTGTGATTAAGAATGATAAATAGTGGGGAATGGGAGTGAGGGTGAGTGCTTGAGTTTTAGTGAGGATTCTGCACTGGAAGTCCACTAATAGGGAACCATCTTGCCTTTTAGATCTTTGGGTTCGAGTAATGCCAAATCACAGGGAGAATTCCAAATTTGCCACAAAACAAAGATATTTTCAGTTCTACTTGAGTTCTATGTATTTTGGTTAGTTGGTTGGCTGGCAGAAATCTTAGGGATTACTCTCATTCTGAGAGAGGTGCCACTCTGCAACTGAAAGGCTGATGTGTAGGGGTGATGGGAATGCCAGTTGACGACTTTTATTTTAGTACTAGGGTCCTAGTGCACGAATTCATGCACCTTAAAAGGAACTGTGGTCCACGAGGCTACAGTAGGGACAGGTGCGGGTCTTGCCCCATCCCCTGTGCTCCTGCCCAGCCCCTCCCACTGCAGCCCCTGGTCCCCTGCCTGCCAGCAGTGCCATGTCTGCCACTGGCACTAAGGGTGCCAGCCCTGCTCACACCTGTTGATGGCGTGGAGTGCTTGGGGCTGACGCCAGCAGCAGGTGTGAGCAGCATTGGCTGCTGTCCCAATTGCCTGCAGGAGCAGGAGCAGGGGTGCTGGAGAAGCCCTCAGGAGCGATCAGGGCCTGCAGTTGGTGCTTGCACCCATTGATGGTGCTGAGTGATTAGGACCAGTGCCGGGCACCGGCAACTAATGTGAGTGGGGCTGGTGCAAGCAGCAGGTATGAACAACCAGGCAGGATCATGGTGTGAAGGAGCAAAGAATTTTCAGTAACCACAGAGGCTCACCCCGATGACAGTGAGCAGTGCCCCACCTTGGTCTGGCGCCCCTACTCACCTCTACCATCCTGCCCAGGCCAATGCCCACCATGTTTTGCCCACACCTCCTGGTGATCAGCACACATCATAGCACCTGGTTGTTCAGTTCCACAGTTTGGTCTATTTGCATATTAGCCCTTTATTATATAGGATGGATGGATTACTTTAGTTTGGAGGTGTTTAGCTATTAGAACAGTCTTCTTGCTTTAGGTTTGCTTATGGTCCTGTGATTTTTTTTTTACACCCCCCCCTTCCTGTTATTTAGTCGAAAATTTGCCCTTTTTGATGAACAGCATCGAGAAGAGATGCGAAAAGAACGGCGGAGAATTCAAGAGCAGCTGAGGCGGCTTAAGCGGAACCAGGAGAAGGAGAAGCTTAAGGGTCCTCCTGAGAAAAAGCCAAAAAAGTTGAAGGAGCGTCCTGACCTAAAAGTAAGCATAATGTGGTATGTTCATAATTAACAAAGCAAACGAAAAAAGCATACTTTCCCCCCTAGCTTTTAGGTCCTCCCTTATTGGGGATGAGGGAATATTGTTAAAAGCTAACCTAAATTGACATGGCTACTTGGGTGTTTTCAGTATTAGTATGACTGGTACCAATACCACCAGACCTAATCTAGTGCCATTGGGTGTCATTTCATACCTCATCCATTGGAAATGTTTTCTAGGAGTTAAAATAGGTTTGGTGGATTTCTTAAAAATATATTTTTACTGATTTCAGAGAGGGAGAGAGAGAAACGTCAATGATGAGAGAGAACCATCAATTGGCTGCTTCCTGCCTAGCCCTACTGGGGATCGAACCTTCAACCCAGGCATGTGCCCTTGAATGGGAATCGAACCAGGGACTCTTCAGTTGGCAGGCCAACGGTCTATCCACTGAGCCAGACTGGCTAGGGCAAGATTTTTTTACGTATATTTATGTACATATGAGCATTTACACACATACATATCTTATTTTTAAATTGTATACATTAAAAGAAACAACAGAAATATAAAATGTTGCTTTGCATAACTTAGGTAGGATTCCATATATTTCTATGCAGTTTAATTGTAATATTTGCCATAAAATGAGGCAACTGTGGCACAATGGAAAGAACTGTGGACTTACAAACAGAAGATCTAGATTCAAGTCTGGTTGCCATTTAATAGTTCTGTGACCTTAACCTTTTCAAACCAGTTTTCTATAAAATACCTATCTCACAGTGTTCTTGTAGTAAGTGATATAATACTTTATAAGCTATGAAATTTTCAACAAATTTAAACTGCTGTTTACATGAGGTCATTAAAATATTTTAATATATGTGATCTTATGAAAATATGATACAACATTGACCCCATTTCACAGATGAACATATGGTCAATTGCAAAACATGGGAATTTGCCCATGCTGGCTGCCTATGTTGTTAAGTGCAACCTTGGGCTTCCAACAGCCTTTCTTCTATACATTTGAGTTTTATAGAAATGTTCTTTCTCTATTTTTTTAATGTGCCTTTTCCATACATATGCACTTTTGTCCAATGCTCTGGTTGAAGGTTCTTTTCAAACCAAAGTTCTGATCCTGCCTTTGTTTCTCTCTTGCCTTGTACTTTTTTAGCAGACTTTTGTTAAACTTTATTTTTTTGTGCAAAATAATTTTCATAGAAATTGAGTTAATTTTATTCCAGAAAGATCATAGGCTGAACTATCCAAATTCTGTATATTTCTTAAAGCTAACATCATGCAGCCTGCTTACCTCTGACATTGTTACTTTCTTCCTGCAGCTGAAATGTGGGGCTTGTGGAGCCATTGGGCACATGAGGACAAACAAATTCTGCCCCCTCTATTATCAAACAAATGCTCCACCTTCCAATCCTGTTGCCATGACAGAGGAACAGGAAGAGGAGTTGGAAAAGACAGTCATTCACAATGATAATGAAGAACTTATCAAGGTTGAAGGGACCAAGATTGTCTTGGGGAAACAGCTAATTGAGAGGTAAGGAATAGTAAGTGCCACAGAAGAGATCTATTGGAGGTTGGTGATATTGATGGGCAGCAGGGGTGGATGTGCCGAGGGCATAGGAACTTCGATAGATTTTCCTCTGTAATTGTTCCAGTATGAAAATTACAATCTTTTGTTGAAAGCACTTAATAAGTTCTTCTACTTACTCTTGGGCATGTACCTACTTTTCTGAGTCTCAGTTTTCTTTTTCTTTTTTAAAAAATATATTTTATTGATTTTTTACAGAGAGGAAGGGGGAGGGATAGAGAGAAACATCGATCAGCTGCCTCCTGCACAACCCCTACTGGGGATGTGCCTGCAACCACCGTACATGCCCTTGACCAGAATCGAACCTGGGACCTTTCAGTCCATAGGCCGATGCTCTATCCACTGAGCCAAACCGGTTTCGGCTCAGTTTTCTTATTTACAAAATAAAACCACCCTTCCTAGGGTAGTTTTAAGATAAAAATGAGACTATATAAAGCACAATGCCTGGCATATAGTAGATGCTCTTCATGTTTTACTTCACAGGCACTCGATATTTGTAAGGTCCCTAATCTCAGAATTTTCTAATTATGGACCATCCAAAAAGTTTTAAGGACACAAACTATGCTTATACATACCTGTCTCATGCCCTCAAAGAATTTAATAGAGAAGTGGAGAAATTTTTAAGTTTAAAAATTTCCCCTTTTTAGTTTAAAAATCTCAAACATACAAAAAATTTAAAGACTATTACAGCATGCTATTCCTCTCAATTTACAAGCTGTAAGCATTTGTCCCCTTTGTTTCATCTTTATATATTTAAATTTTTGCTGAACTGTTTAGTAATAACTTGCAGGCATCATGATATTTCACTTATAAATTCTTCAGTATAGGACATAACAACATGATACATAATAATATAGAACATAATTGGCATTAATTCAGTAGTATCTTGCATCCAGTTCTTATTCAGATGTCCTTAGTTGTCTCAAAGTACTTTATTGCCTATTCCCAAATTCAGGATCCAGTTCCAGTTGAAACATTTAAGTATTTTGAGTCTTTCCTAATCTAGAACTGCCTTCCCCACCTTTTTGGATTTTATGACATTGACTTCTTTTTTAAGAGTCCAGGCCAGTTGTCTCAAAATATCCCACAATCTGGATTTGTATGGTTGTTTTCTCATTGATTATATTCAGATTAAATGTCTTTGTCAAGGTTACTACTTAGGTGGTATTATGTACTTAATACACCACATCAGGAAGCTCATATTGTCAGGTTTCCGTACTATTTTAATCATCTTGTTAAAGTGGTGATTTCCAGATTTCTCTATGATAAAGGTATGTTTTTCCCTTTGTAATGAATATGTTGGTGAATATCCTGATCCATGATCCATAACAGTTGTTCTCTCAATGGTTTTGGCATCCATGGATGATCCATTATTACATTGAGGGTTGAAAAACAATGTGTTTTTTTTTCTAATTCTAGCATTCTTTCTACATTAAAAGGCATTCTACAAAGAAAAGCTTGCCCTTTTTTGAGTAGCATTGCAGATTCTGAATTTCTTTCCTTTGTAAACTTAACCTCGTTATTAATTTTCATTTCCATTGTTCCAGATTTTACCCCTTCATACCAGATCCTGTGTCTTTTTTAAATGACCCTATAAATCTTTGATAACTTATTTGCTTTCTGACAGAAGATCTCCTTGAAATTTCCGTCTCAGACCTAGAATCAGCCATTTCTCTAAAGCAGCGGTTTTCAACCTGTGGGTCGCGACCCCTTTGGGGGTCGAACGACCCTTTCACAGGGGTCGCTTAAGACCATTGGAAAATGCAGATATTTACATCATGATTTATCACTGTAGCAAAATTTCATGGTTGGGGGTCACCACCACATGAGGAACTGTATGCAAGGGTCGCAGCCTTAGGAAGGTTGAGAACCACTGCTCTAAAGGAACCCTGGTTCCATTTATTGAGGAATGCTATTTAGAAACCAGGAGGTAGATGCCATTGCTATTAGGCTCTTAGTGGACAGAACTAGGAAGTATACACGTATTGTTAAGCACAATTCATAGATTCTTCCTCATATCTCCCTACATTTTATATTTGTATCTTTTCTCTGATTTCTAGCATCAATATATGTATTCATTTGCTTTATCCTAAGATACATACAAAATAGTTTGAGAATTACAATACCAATATTACTACCAACAACAAACCTATAGAGTCAAGTGTTTTTTGTAGTTGTCCTTGCACTATATGCCACTGAAGTTGTACGGTCAGGTTATTATAGTCAAAATATATTTGAATTCTCTTTTGTTTTTATTTTTATATTTTTATTTTTTATTATTCCTCCTCACCCGAGAATATTTTTTCTATTGATGTTTAGAGAGAGTTGAAAGGAGGGGGAGAGACAGAGAGAAACATCAATGTGAGCGAGACACATTGATTGGTTGCCTCCTGCATGTGCCCCGACAAGGGCTGGGGATCGAGTCTGCAAACAAGGTACATGCCCTTGACCAGAATTGAACCTGGGATCCCTTGGTTCACAGGCTGACGCTCTATCCACTGAGCAAACCGGGTAGGGCTAGTTCCCTTATTCCTAAATAGGAAACTGAAGTGAAATTGTGGCTTGCCTAGTTCTTTATTATCTTGGAGATACCATGAGGCCTTGCCTGATTTGAGCCTTAGAATGTGAATGTCTGGCCTTTAGTTTGGCTTTTTCCTCCCCAGGCTTTTCTCAGGGACTTTGGACTTTTTCGCTATAGTTGCTTTTATTTCTGGAGATTAGAAATAGGGACTGCATGCTATGAAAGTGTTATTGATTGCAGTGCAGATGAGGTTCGAAGAAAATCTCTGGTTCTCAAGTTCCCTAAACAACAACTTCCTCCTAAGAAGAAACGGCGAGTTGGAACAACTGTTCACTGTGATTATTTGAATGTGAGTATTTGCATTGCTTCTTTCT
This sequence comes from Lasiurus borealis, assembly GCA_004026805.1. Taxonomy (NCBI): domain Eukaryota; kingdom Metazoa; phylum Chordata; class Mammalia; order Chiroptera; family Vespertilionidae; genus Lasiurus; species Lasiurus borealis. The sequence continues at coordinate 97,578 of PVJN01000701.1, forward strand.
CAGCAGATGAGCTTTTCATTAATTCCTCTAGTCTTCTAAGCCATGGTCCTGATATAGATTCTGAATCCTTTTGTCCTTTCCCTGAAAATTATGTGTATTGTTCATTATAAGACTTCCAAAACATATTTGCCTAGCTAGAAAATACTGTTTTTTAATCTGTAGAAGCATTCTGATTCTGTGTTTTTCCTTAGAGACCTCATAAGTCCATCCACCGGCGTCGGACAGACCCCATGGTGACTCTGTCATCCATCTTGGAGTCTATCATCAATGACATGAGAGATCTTCCAAATGTGAGTTCATTGCATTCATATCTACAGTAGAGATGAAAGGCTTTTTGTTCTATCTGTGATTTCAGATAGAGGACAGTATAGTCCTAGGTATATGGAACTCCTAATTTTGGGGGTATAGTGTTATTTTTTAAATTATTTTTTCTTCTCTGTCTTGTTGTTAATCCTCACCCTAAGATGTTTGTTTTCCTTTCTTTTTTTTTGAGAGAGAAAGGAGGGGGGGTAGAGAAAGCGAAGCATCAGAGTGAGAAAGGCACATAGCTTGGTTGCCTCCTGCACATGCCACCAACTGGGGCCAGGGATTGAACCTGAAACTCTTTTTTTAAATTTTCTTGGATATCTTACTTCATCATTTACAATACTGTCAAAAATCTCCTCTTCATCATCACCAGGAAAAGGAGACTCTCCGACAAGCATTTCATATATAAGTACACCAAGGCCCCATTGAACTTGAATCTCTTGATCAGGACTCAAACCCTTGACCTTTTCGGTGTACGGGACAATGCTCTAATCAACTGAGCTACTTGGCCAGGGATAAAAATATTTTTATTGATGTTTGGGAAGGGAGGAAGAGAAGGTGGCGGGGAGGAAGAAACATTAATCAGCTGTCTCCTAAATTCCTTGTACCAGGAATGGAGCCTGCAACCTGGGCATGTGCCCTGACCAGGAATCCAACTGGGAAGCTTTTGGTGCATAGCACGACACCTAATCAATTGAACCACACTGGCTAGGGCTAGGTTATTTTTTTTTTTTGCTGCTTTTGTTTTATTATAAAACAATTGAGTAGAGGAAAGAGTCAGACCTGCTCCATCTAGAAAACATACTTTGAGAGTTGATGAACAGGTAGAGAGGTAAGGTGAAAGAATCTTCATGAATTGGCTCTGACAAGTGTGCTTTGCTTATGGATGGTGCTGGCTCTTGTTTGCACAGACATACCCTTTCCACACTCCAGTCAATGGAAAGGTTGTAAAGGATTACTACAAAATTATTACTCGACCGATGGATTTACAGACACTCCGTGAAAATGTGCGTAAACGCCTCTACCCATCTCGGGAAGAGTTCAGAGAGCATTTGGAGCTCATTGTGAAAAATAGTGCAACCTACAATGGTAAGAATCATCTATTCTTTGATTGAAGAAGTCACCTTTCAGATCCTCCTAAGTTCAAACTATATAGAACTGAAGAAAAGGTCCTAAAATGTATTAGTGTATTTTGTAGTTTTGAAAACTCGATAATACACATTTTAGTCATTTAATATATAGTTCACCCTTGCACAACCTGGGTTTCAATTGTGTGGGTCCATTTATATATGATTTTTAAAAATATATTTTTTATTGATTTCAGTGAGGGAGGGAGAGGGGGAGAGATAGAAACGTAAATGATGAGAGGGAATCATTGATTGGCTGCCTCCTGCACATTGTACCAAGCCCGAAACCTAGGCATGTGCCCTTGACCAGAATTTAACCTGGGACCCTTTGGTCCGTAGGCCAACACTCTATCTAATGAATCAAACCAGCCAGGGCTATATATAATTTTTGAATTAACCTTCACAGTTCAAACCCACATTGTTCAATGGTCAACTGGTAGTGGAATTCTGAATATACAGAGAACCAACTTAAATTATACATGGATCTTCTGTGTGAGTGGTCAGTGCCCTTAACCTCTGCATTGTTCAAGAGTCAACTATATATTGCTTCTTTTTATTAACACTTTTTAATGTATCTTCTGGAGAATTTGGAGTCTGTTGAAACTATTACATGGGGAGTACTAGGAGTTTAAGAAGTGGGACTAGGTAAGTGGTTGGCAAACTCATTAGTCAACAGAGCCAAATATCAATAGTACAATTATTAAAATTTCTTTTGAGAACCAAATTTTTTAAATTTCAACTTCTTCTTAACTCACTTCTTCAAAATAGACTCGCCCAGGCCGTGGTATTTTGTGGAAGAGCCACACTGAAGGGGCCAAAGAGCCGCATGTGGCTTGCGGGTCGCAGTTTGCCAACCACCGGCCTAGGTAAAAGGAAGGGAGAAGCATTCAATGTGGCTGAAACCTGTGCAGAGCATGTGTGTATGACATATTTGCTCTGTGTGAAACTTTGACTTGGTCTACAAATCTATTACAGGGGATGTTGTATGTCCACTTTGCTTAAAAGCTGAAAAGGCAAGGAGGAAGAAATCTTTCTGAGTCTTTAAAGGGGGGGAAACAATATAGCTTCTACATGTAAAGAATAAACTTTTTTGGTTTCCATTGTGTCCTTGAGCACAGAGTAGTATAGAGATTAAGGGTATAGGTAGCACTAACACCTATCCTCCTAAGACTATTCCAAAAAATTCAAGAGGAAGGAACCACTTACAAGGTCATTCTATGAAGCCAGGATCACCTTAATACCCAAACCAGATCACGACAACACAATGAAAGAGAATTATAGGCCAATATCCCTCATGAACATAGATACCCAGAATCCTCAACAAAATTCTAGCAAATCAGATCCATCAGTATATCCTACACCATGACCAAGTAGGATTTATCCCAGGAATGCAAGGATGGTACAATATCTGCAAATCAATAAACATGATAAAAATCATAAACAAATTGAGAGATAAAAATCACATAGTCATATCAATTGGTGCAGAAAAAGCATTTGACAAAATTCAACATCATTTCATGATAAAAACTCTCAACAAAGTGGGAATAGAACGATCATACCTCAACATAATAAAAACCATATGTGACAAATGCACTGCCAAAAACTAAATGGGCAAAAACTAAAACCATTTTCCCTAAGAACAGGAACAAGACAGGGATGCCCACTCTCACCACACCTGTTCAACATAGTACAGGAAGTACTAGCCATTCCAATCAGACAAGAAGAAGAAATAAAAGGCATCTAAATTGGGAAAGAGGTAAAACTGTCCTTATTTGCAGATGACATGATACTGTACATAAAAAACCCTAAAGACTCCATAAAAAAATTACTAAACTTAATAAATGAATTCGGCAATGTAGCAGGATACAAAATTGATACCAAGAAATCTATGACATTTCTATACACCAATAATGAACTTACAGAAAGAGAGACTAAAAATGCAATCCCATTTACGATCGCACCAAAAAAATTAAGATCTATATGTGGAAAACTACAGGACTGAAAAAAGAGAGAGGAAGACATAAACAGATGGAAGAACATACTGTGTTCATGGATTGGTAGAATCAACATCATTAAAATATCCAACTACCCAAAGCAATCTATAGATTGAATTCTCTCCCATTAAAATACTAACGGCATATTTTGCAGACCTAGAATGAACTCTCCAAAAATTCACCTGGAATAAAAAAAGACCTCGGATAGCAGTAGGTGGGATCTCAATAACAGATAATCAAGCTGTATTACAAAGCCACTGTTCACAAAACAGCCTGGTACTGGCATAAGAATAGATATGTAGACCAATGGAACAGAACAGAGAACCCAGAAATCGACCCAAGCCACTATGCTCAATTAATACTCGACAAAGGAGGCATGAACATATCAACCATAAAATTATTTTCTTTGCTACTAACTGGGGTCACCACAACATAAGGAACTGTATCAAAGGGACGTGTCATTAGGAAGGTTGAGAACCACTGGTCTAGATGAAAATATTTTAACTATACTAGTGAGCTTAAATTAGGGCAGCCATAAGCAGGGAGTGTAGGATACGATTTTTGAAGCTCTTGTTATGGATACCCGGGAAACTAAAGTAATATTCTGAGGTGAGATAGAGATTCTTTTATGAGAAAGGCTTTGGATTAGCCATATGTTGGGAGGACATCACAAACCGTGAGTTTTGCAAACAAAAATTATAGGGGCAAATTCTATATGCTAAGTATGGAAAGATTTTAAATCCTGTATTGATCTTCTCAGTCATCCTTAAGCATATTATTCTCCATCCATAGTATCATTTTCAAGGTATTAAAGACAGCAGTATCAGCAGTTGTACTTGTATGTGAGGATATACACAAATAAGGAAGAGAGTTAAAATTAGTTTGTCCATTTGTTGTGTATCTACTATTTATTAGGCACTAAAAAATGAAGATAAGACCGGTTTATGTGTGTAACCCAGCAGCTAGTCTGGTGCCTGGCACATATTTGGTGCTTAAGTAAATGTGGAGAAGTGTTGGCAGCTCTTGCCTCCTATTTAAAAAATATATTTTTATTGATTTCAGAGAAGGGATAGGTAAAGAGAGATAGAAACATCAGTGAAGAGAGGGAATCATTGATCGGCTGTCTGCTGCACGACCCCTTTTGGGAGTCGAGCCTGCAAACCCGGGCACGTGTCCTTTCCGGAAATTGAGCCGAGACCTTGTGGTTCATAGGTTGAGGCTCAACCATTGAGTCACACTGACTGGACTTGCCTCCCATTTTTAACAGTTCCATTTCTCGTTGCTCTATAATTTAGGGCCAAAGCACTCATTGACCCAGATCTCTCAATCCATGCTGGATCTCTGTGATGAAAAACTCAAAGAGGTAAGACATTTAAAACAAGAGAAAGGCAGTGGAATTAGAAGGTGGTGGGTAGCAGGGTTGAGGAATTAGGGAATGCAACAGAAAAAGGAAAGAAATGTAGGAGAAGCAGATCTTTAGTATGTTAGAGTCTGGAAGGGACCTTAGAAATTATATAGTCCAATCCCTTTTGTAGATGGAAAAACTGAAGTCCAGATAAGAAAATGACTTGTCCTGGGCATCATGACTTTTATATAGTAGAGCTAGGATTAAAATATATAACCCACATATTTCTTTGGAAAGGGCCAAATAAAGTAATTTTTCAGCGAGTCATCTGGAGTTAAGAGGCTGTGTTTTGGCAGGAAGGAATTACAATTTTTAATAGGTAATCTATCTATATTCCATCTTCTTGCCTAAAAAGATATGGCACCTTACAAGCTTACAAAAACACAATGATGATACAATGATAATGATGTTAATATTGAAGTAGATACTTCATAAAAGGATAATCCAATGGCCAATAAACATGAAAAGATTCTGAACTTGATTGATTATTGGGGAAGTGCAAATTTTAAACTATGGTTAGATACCACTACATACCCACCAGAAAAGCTAAAATTTTAAAAAGACTTTAAAAAAAAGATTGATAATACTAAGTGTTGGTGAGGAGTGGAAAAATTGGTACATAAACTTTTTCCCAGTAAAGTATGAAATGTATTTGATTTAGATTTCCTTACACAGAAGTCATTAATCAACAGTAATGTGTGTTCAGTGTTTTTAACAATAACTTCACAGCAAAAACAGTATGATAGTAAATCTATCTTGGTGAAGGTGTTTCTATTATGTAATCTAAGATATTGATGCCCAGGGGTGTATATTTTTGGTGAATATAGTGTAGAATACAGAATACCTAAAAGAGTGATTGGCACATCCTGTTTGATCCTTTTATCTTGATTTTTTTGCCTGAAACTGAATAATCGACAATTCTTAGACTTTTTGCAGCAACAGCAATAGACAACTGAACTTTAAATTGTCCTTAATTTTCTGTGGTGATCATACCTCAGGGAAACCTTTGCTTTGTTTCATGTCAGAAAGAAGACAAATTGGCTCGTTTAGAGAAAGCTATCAATCCCTTGTTGGATGATGATGACCAAGTGGCATTTTCTTTTATTCTGGATAATATTGTCACCCAGAAAATGATGGCAGTTCCTGATGTAAGTGGTCTTGGTACTAAATATTGTGAAGATAGTACAGGGGAAAAGAAAGGCTAATAGGGTATATATGTATATGTATGTTGGGGAGTTTGGTGGAGGGTGGTGTTTGTCAATTCAAACTGGCATATAAATGTCAAAACTGACTTTTGCTCTATGTGTGCATTATCTTTGAAATCAAAGAGGCCAGAAATCTGTGGATATAAAAGGTTGTTTTTTCCTATTGTTTACATACATTACTTGAATGTTCCTAAATAGCCCTGGAGAGAAATTAATATACTAGCCAACAAAAGCTTTGGAAATAAGAGTTGCTTCTTGAAAAATGACAGTTTGATAATTATCCAGCGTTTGTTGTCTTTTGTTTCATTTCTTTTGCAACTTTATGACAGAGCTACTATGTTATTTTAATGCACCATTTTGTTATAAGTATCTTGACTAGGAATTCTGATATTCTGTGTTGTATATATGTAATGCAATAAAACTTCTGGATGGGTCTAGGGTAGAGGTCGGCAAACCGGGGCTTGCATGCTGCGGTTTGCCTCTCTGTTGACTAATGAGTTTGATGACCACTGGACTGGACTAAATGTTACCATATATTTGGAAGCTGTGGGAATTAGGCAGTTGTGGCATATTGTGTGAAAAGAGGTAAAGGGTAGTATATGACAGTGGTCGACAAACCCATTAGTCATTAGAGCATGGGGCTCACGAGCCATGGTTTGCCAACCACTGATCTAGGGAATAAGAAATTTTGAGTATGGAGCAGGGGTTCTTACTATTTCAGAGCATAGGAACCCTTAAATGAATACATGAACACCTTAAATTACATACAGAGTTCTGTGTGGTCATGTGTCTTTCTGGGAAAAGGATCATTAGCTGTGGCCAGTCTTAGGAATATCTGTGTCCCAATGAAGGTTGAGAATCTAGTGTAAAGAATCATTTTTATTTAATTTCTCATGCTTTCTTTTTGTTAGTCTTGGCCATTTCATCACCCAGTTAATAAGAAGTTTGTTCCAGATTATTATAAAGTGATTGTCAATCCAATGGATTTAGAGACTATACGTAAGGTGAGTGATTTGTTCTAATATGTCTTTTTGGAATCATTTAACTTTGTGTATCTAAGTGCCTGATTCTTTTAATCACAGAATATCTCCAAGCACAAGTATCAGAGTCGAGAGAGCTTTCTAGATGATGTCAACCTTATCCTTGCTAACAGTGTTAAGTACAATGGTGGGTATGTTTCCTTGTTTTTCTCTCCATCAGTCTGTTCCATCTAATATTAATTAGTTAGCATTATTAGAATTTAAGTGCATAAAGAAGTCTTGTGCAGTGATAGTAAGCAGAATCAGTCAGGTATCTTAATCTGTTTTGTTTGTTTGTTTGTTAATCCTTACTTTGAGGATATCTTTTTCATTGATTTTTAGAGAAAGTAGAAGGGAAGGAAGAGGGGAGGGAATGAAAGAGAGAAAAACACCGATTGGTTGCTTCCTGTATTGGGCTCTGACCTGGGCTGGGGATCAAATCTACAACTGAGATATGAGCCCTTGACCAGGAATCCAACCTGAGACTCTTTGGTCCACAGGCCAGTGTTCTAATCACTGAGCAACCAGCCAGGGCTTACTCTGCTTTTTTAAAAGCAGTCACACATGTTTGTTTATTTTTAAATAATGTTTTTTGATATTTTAGTGTATGTGTTCTGTAAAGTTTGTGAATAACTTTTAATGATGGAAAAACAATGCACATTTATTTTTTTAAACTTTGAAAAGTACAGAAAAATGAGATGAGAATAAAAATCAAGTGGATATTACTTTGGACTTTGAGTCATCACTGCTTTCCATGAGACGTGAAAACTCACCTATGCTCCAGGCCCTTAGATGGAGCTTAGGGAAATGTGTGACTCATAGATCATGGTGAGCTCAGTATACGAATTGATTGAATAATATATACCAGGTTCTGTGCTGCTACTTAATCTATTGATAGTCACTGTCCTCATGTAATTCACAATCCAATTGAAGGGAAAGGCATTATAATGCAGCAAGTGCACTAGAGGAGAGGAAGTAGAACTTTCACCTAAGGGTTAAGGAAGGCTTTTTTTAAATATATATATTATTTCAGAGAAGAAGGAGAGAGAGAAAAACATCAGTGATGAGAGAGAATCATTGATTTGCTGTCTCCTGCACGCCCCCTACTTGGGGATTGAGCCCGCAACCTGGGCATGTGCCCTGACCAGGAATCAAATGATGACCTCCTGGTTCATAGGTTGACACTGAGCCAATGCCACCTGGGCAATAAATTTCTGTTTTGAATGACTCACTTGTTAAGAAAATATTGATTGAGTATCTAATATGTGTTGGCACTGGTAGATGCTGCAAAGACAGAATCACATTAGATATGGTCCCTGCTCCCAATTTGGTTATAGTTTAGTTGACAAAACAAAAGAAAAATTATGGAACTTAAGTATGCTAGATGCATGCAGTGCGCCAAAGAAACAGTATCTAAATTAAAGTGGGATTAGAAGAAGCTTTCTTGAAGTTTTCGTAAGCCGAATTCTAAAGATCAGTGGACTTTGCTAGACAGAAATGTAATTTGTCAAGGCACAGAGGTCTGAAATTACATTATAAGCTTATAAAACAAGTTGTTGGGGTGTGCTTTAAGTGTGCATGTTGGTAAATAACTAGTTAGATGTAGAGACGTACATAGGAGTTAAATCATAGAGGATCTGTGTGCCATATTCCACACTTAATGAAGATTTTTTACTTTATCCTAAGTGAGAGGACATTGAAGGAATTAAGTAGCAAAATGATGATCCATGTAACTCATTAAGCAAAATAGAAGAGAATTGACTAGCATACTGAGATCTCAATTAAAAATCCATATGATTGTAGGGCTTTTCTCCAGCAATATTTAGCAGCTCATGTAGTTTGGCTATAAGTTTGCCAGATAGAAGGGACAGAATTGGAGGGGGTAGATGAAAGAAGGGACAATCAGAAAGACAGATGAAAAATGGGCATTCTAGGCAGAGAGAACAGAAAGTTCAATATCATGGAGGAATGAAAGAACAGGGCAAGTTTGGTGAGCTGTATTTAACTAGTACTTGCATATTTTACCAAAGGAAGTGATAGAAGATGAACCTTCAATTTTTGTTCCATTTCGGTTGGGTTAAAATAATGTACTTTCTCTCTTGAGATCTCCTTATTGCTTTGGAAATTAGAGGAAATGCCCTTATGTCAGTTATCCATTATTTTCGCCTGAAAACATCTAAACCTAATTAGACAGAATTCTGGTAATACAGATGTGTTGGTAGGCTCACAGATGTTCAATAATGATTATAACAAATGATAAGTAAGCAGGAGTCTTCAGAAAGGCTACTTGTCCAGGGGATGGCTAGCTTAAGATATGAGGAACTTATGTAAAAAAGTAAGAAAAACCCAGAAGATGCTAATTGAAACAGAGATACCTTTTTTTCACCTATTAGATAAGCTTAATTTTTAAAAAAATATTTTAATGGATTGCAGAGAGGAAGGGAGAGGGTGAGAGAGAGAAAAACATCAATGATGGGAGAGAATCATGGATGGGCTACTTTCTGCATGCCCCCCACTGGTGATGAAGCCTGCAACCTGGGCATATGCCCTGACTGGGAATCGAACTACGACCCCTTGGTTCATAAGTTGACGCTCAGCTACAGAACCATGCTGGCCGGGCTGAGCTCAGATTTTGAAAATGGAATATATGCTACTGATCAATGCTAGTGAGGCAGGTGTTCTCACATATTCCTATTGGCAGTATTAATTTGTAAGACATTTCTGGAAAGCTCTTTGGCAGCATTGAGAGAGTTAAAAATAGTTAAGTGATCAGACTCTGTAGTCCAGTAGGCTTGAATTTGAATATTGGACTCACTGCTTAATAGCATTGTGATTTAGAGTAAGTAACTCAGCCTTTGCTTTCCCACGTGTATGATGGGAATAATAATAATGCCCTCCTTTGGGTGTTATTTTGGTCATTAAATAAAAAGATGCGGGTGAGTGCTTATTAGCACATGGTGATAGGATGATGACCTATCCTCGTCAGAGATGCAGACAATGACGTTTATGATAATTTTATTTATATTAATGAGAAATAATCTGAATGGTTAATGTAAAGGGAATGTTTAGTTATTGTGCTATTTGTGTGATAGGTTATTATATAAGGATTGAAAGCTCTTTATAAAACAAACTAAAGGCCTGGCCATTATGGCTTGGTGGTTGACCATCAACCTATCCCTCTCCCTTCCTCTTTGTAAAAAAAATCAATAAAACATATTTAAAAAGGTACTGAGGAAGTAGAATTAATACCTTCATAAATGATCGAAAGTTGGGGGTATGAATAAAAGACAGAAAATTCAAGATGATACCAAGTATTCAAATGCTGATGGTGAAAACATAAGTTGGTATGAACTTTTTAGAGGAGTGTAAGTATAAGTGTTCTAAGCAATTTTACCTCCAGGGAATACTCCACACAAGTTTTCAGAGGCACATGTATAAATATATATATGTTTATAATTGCAACATTGTTCATAATTGCAAAAACATGGGAGCATTCTGAATATCCAACAATAAATGGTAGATTAACAAGTAAGGTGTATTTGTATATGCTGATACCAAAATATATTCTGTGTAGTTCTGGCTGGGTTGCTCAGTTGGTGAGAGTGTCATCCCTTACACCAAAAGGTTGCGGGTTTGATTCCTTGTCAGGGCACATACCTAGAATCCCTAGTTGGGGTGCTAATAGGCAACTGATTGATGTTTCTCACATATATTTTTCTCTCTTCCTCTCAAACCAATAAACACATCCTCAGGCGAGAATAAAAGAAATCAAAGTTACTTTATATATGATATAGATAGATAGATAGATAGATAGATAGATAGATAGATAGATAGATACAGATTTTTAGATAGAGTATATGTATTATTGGAAACTCTATTACTCAACAGTATATACAGAAGGGGTTTTAAGTTCAGATACTATAGAGGCCAGACATAAAATGAGTGAAATGGGCTCAATATAGAGACTGATGAACTGGAGAACACATAACCCACCTGAAGGGATCAGTCACTGTTTAGCTCAATTGTTGCCATAGAGTAGGATTACTAAAAGGAGAGATGGGGATAATTTTTTCTTCATACTTTTTTTGTATATAGGTATTTGAATTATTCAAATTGAGTATTAAAAGTTTTTTTAAATACTTTTGTTATTAAAAAACAAATTTCTACTTTTGGATGGATGGATAAATCATATGACATCCAGAATTCTGACCTGGGCAACTGGTGGTGCCATAGACTAATAAAGTATAGGAGAAGTGGTTTTGGAGAAGAATTGTTTTGTATTGAGGTAAGGACATCTGAGTGAATATTTTTAGGAGATAGCTAGCTACATAACAGGTTCAAAGCTAAAAAGAGAAGTTTGTACTATAAATAGAGATATTTTTTCAAATTATCAGCATATGAAAATATAAGTAGATAAGCTCAAATAGGGAATAGGGTGCATTTCTTGAACCCCCTGATGCTGTAATAAAATATGGCTGTATGTTTTTCTGGATAGAAAGACCAAAATTTTATCAGATTATCAAAGCTCTATCTGACCCAAAAAAGTTAAGCCACTGTTTAGTTAAGATAGAATATAGGATGAGAATAGAATAACAAATTCCAACATCTAAGGGGTCAGGTGGAGACTACTAAGGAATGGCCAGAATGAAAGAAGGAAAACAAGAAGAGAGCAATGTCCTGGAAACCAACAGAAAAGGAAAATGTCTATAAGAAGAAGTCAAGTGCTATAGAGGAGACTAAAGAGAATGGTCATTAGAAGAACTATTTCAGTGAACTGGTAGAATCAGAAGCTAGACTTCTATATGAATGAATAGGAAGTAAGGAAGTGGAAACTGAAATTTGCCTGTGACAGGAATAAGGAAGATTATAATCAATATGTTGGGCAGAGGGCAACTTTGAATAGGTAAAAGAAAAATAACATGAGATAAGGTTCCTGTAGAAGTAGCAAGATAGACAAAAGTTTTTGCTTCTCATTTTCTCTCGAGTAGCAAACAGGGTCTTACGCTAAGAGTGGGTGAGATGGTGGGAGACAGAATTTGAAGAGAAATGTAGGTTAGGGGTTGAATTACCTGTTGTAGGAAATTTGAAATGGAGCTGACTTGGGGACATTTTAGAAATGTTGAGCAGCCTTTGAGGGTCCAGCTGAAATTGGAAACTATTAATTTTTATAATAACATCAGTTGGCACAGTTGTGTAAACTTCTTTGTCAGTATTCATCAAACCAAGTTAGGGAACTGAGAAAGCAGATGACATCATTGATTTAGGATTGGGATTTTGCTTTCTGCATGTGAGAAAGATCGAGAATTGAAGATGTTAAGAAGAAGGAAAAGTTTGAACTTCTCAAACTTGGTCACCAAAGAACTCTGTAGCAGAAGATTCCCACTTGCATAGTCTCTAGTTTGAAAGAGAAGCTCTACAAAAGCTTGTAATTTTGGTAATTCATGTTTTACTTTGCAAATTATTATTAGGCTTCTCTGTTTATATTTTTCCTGTTTCAAATTTGTTATTTTTTATCCTCCAACCTGATGAAGGAAATTGCTGATGAAGGAAAATATAATGATCTTATATCTTCATTTTGGCATACAATTGCACATTACCTTACTTTTCAAAGCTTAGGGGTTAATTAGGGAAGAAACTAAAACCAGGAGAGGCTTGATAGACTGGGAAACCCAAATTAATGGGCCTGTAAGTGTCCTTGAGGTCAGAGAGAGAGCAAAAAGCGTGGACAGATACAAGACTGTGATGGGAAAGAAGCATATCAGAATTAAGACATCAGAGGCAAAGCATTTTGCAGTAAAGACAACATTCTGGATATAGCCAGGGGTATTATTCCCTGGGAGTAAAAGGTGCAAACCATTATTATGGAGATTTGTAAGGATTTTGGATAGGTAGTACATATGAACATTAGGGTAACCCACCATGACTGGAAGGATTTGGAGCCAAAAGGAAGATTATACTTGGTGAATGTGAGTGGATTGGTGAGTAAAGGTGAAGAGCAGAGATCTCAAACTTAAGTGATCTTTAGGGAGGGGCCAGGCAGGAAATATAAATGAATGAAGTGGGCCAAGTATAGATTGTAGTAACCTGTGACAGTATATATTCCATTTAAAGTGACATGTACTTCAATCGGATAGTTGTCCTAAGGCAGTGGATTGCAAACTGGCTCGAGAGCCACATGCAGCTTGTGAGCCACGGTTTGCCCCTCTGTTGACTAATGAGTTTGCCAATCACTGTCCTCAGGAGGTGACTATCCAGTGTTACTAGCTCTTAATTTTTCAAGTGAAGCTGGAAATTGAATTTTTGTGACATTTTTTCATTCCAATGTTTACACATTTGCTAATAGTTTTTAAAAAGTTTTTAGCCAGGCCAGTGTTGCTCAGTGGTGAACGTCAACTCATGAATCAAGAAGTCAGCTGTTTTGATTCCTGGTCAGGGCACATACCTCATGCAGGAGGCAGCCTATTGATGTTTCTCTCTCATTGATGTTTCTATCCTCAATAAAACATTTAAAAAAATTTAAACTGAGCCAAATAAAAACATCTATCTGGAGGCTAAATCTGGCTCCATGGAAGCTGGTTATCAACCTCTAGCATAGTAAAAAATGATCCTCAAAGAAGAGAGATTCTTTTTCTCCAAGGGAAAGTAAATAATGATTTGGTTGCAGCAGTGGAGAGCCTGTAAGTCTGAAATCACCCTGCCCTAATCAGCGAATAGGGTTATAAGAAACTTCTGACTAAATAGGGCTGTATTAATGGTGTCATATGATATGAAATGTGACATCCTTTGTACTGAAGGGACATCATCCATTGTGGAAAGTGAATGTGCGTATGAGATGTTTCCTAATATTAGGTACTAGATACAAAATAATACATAAAATATTTTTTATAAGCTTTTTGGAAAATTGACTTCAGAGAAAGGAAGGGAGAGGGACCAGGAGATAGAGAAAGATATACTGCATGCCCCCTACTGGGAATTGAGCCACAACCCAGGCATGTACCATGGCCAGAATCGAAACTATAACCTCCTGGTTCATGGATTGACACTCAACCAATGAGACACACTAGCCACGCCACAAAATAATGCTTTTGCTTCAAACTTTATTGACTTAGCCAGATATGAGTCTTATCTCTCTTTTTAATTAATAGTATCAAAGTCCATGTAGAGTTTATTCCCACTTCAAATTTTTTTATTTCAAAAAATTTTACTGGCCAAAATTAGTAGAATGGTATCTCTAGTTAACATTATTTTGACTTTCAGATACTTCACGTATAATAAATATTATAGTATTTCCATAGCATACCTTCATTGACTTACCCTATATTATCACACACGTAGCCCATGAAGTATATTTTATACTAGTGGCCTGGTGCACAAACTTGGTGCACATTAAAAGGGAATTAGAGGAAATATTTTAATATTGCTATTTAAAGGGTCAGAAAGAAAGTAAATTAGTAAAATGTATATGAAAATCCTACTCCTGCCAGAGTCTGGGGCATACCGTGGGACCCAGAGTCAAGTCCCCACCTACTTTTGCGCACCTCAAAATTGCAGGAGACTCAACCAATCGGCCCCACCCCTATTGGGCAAGATCCAGACCTGGCCAGCCCCACCCCTGTAAAGCCCTTCGGGGCAGTGGGCACAGCCTGAAGTTCCCTGGCATGGTGTTGGGTCAGGAGGCGTGGCCTAAAGGCCCCGGCCCAGGCCGGGGATGCAGCTTCCAGTCCTCTGGCCAGATACCATGCAGCCTCAGGTCCCTACTGATTGCTTGTTATAGGAACCCTGCCTCCACTGTGGGTGCACCCATCTTATGATGTTGTGAGGGGTAATTTGCATATTACCTCTTTATTATAGGATAGCCAAGATTCCTAGCACTAAGATTAGGGTCATTAGGCAATAAGTGGAAGATAAGGAACACTGCATATAAAACTGCACCTGGAAGTATGTAGTACATATTAGAGGACTCAGTCTTGTACTTAAGTGGTGGTGGTGGGGCTGCACACTAATAGAGTTCAAGCCCTTATGCTTTTCAGCTACCACATAGTTACTAAATCTTCGAGCCTCTTTATGTTCAAACTAATGATCTGGTGCATGAAATTTGTGCACATTAAAAGGGAATTAACTAGATGAAATACTTTAATATTGCTATTTGCCCTTGGTCTACAATAGAAGTGTGTGAAATGAAAGAAGTTAGTAAAATGTATATGAAAATCTTCCTTTCAGAGTCTGGGGTGTACCACGGGAACCAGAGTCAAGTGTCCGCCCACCAACGTGCACCTAGAAATCACGGGAGACCCAGACCTGGCCTGTCCCACCCCCATTGGGCTAGATCCAGGCCCGGCTGACCCCACCCCCTTCAAGTCTTGCTGAGTGATGGGCACAGCCTAAGGTCTCCTAACAAGCCCCATTGGGTGGGGGGTGTAGCCTCAGGTCCCATGGCCCAGTGCTAGGATGTGGGCGTGGCCTCAGGTCTCCTGGCCCAGTGCCAAGGTAGGGGGCATGGCCTGAGGTCCCCTGTCAAGCACCACTAGGCAGGCGGAAGGCGCAGCAGCAGGTCCTCTGCCCCAGCCCAGTACCACACAGCCTCAGGTCCCTGCTGATTCTTAAGGCTCTTTAGAGGAACTTGGCCTCCATCATATATTCCATCCATCATTGAACAAAATGTTATGTAGCACATGACTATATTAGTTTCTAAATTTGTCCTATGGGAATACTCTGCCATTAATAATAAGATTCTTTTTTTCTGTCAATGTCTTTTCTGAGATTGGGGCCAAGATATAAATATTCTTATATAAAGGTTAAGTCTCATATCATTGGAGAGATAAATCTCCCTCAATCCTGTTTCAGACTCTTGCTGTCATCCTTTCTCTCCACAGCCAGACTTTTGTTTTTATTGCGGTAAAACATACAAAACAAATTCAGTGGAATTAAATACATTCACAGTGTTGTGCAATCATCACCACTATCCATTTCTAGAACTTTTTCATCACCCCAAACAGCAACTCTGTACTCATTAAAGAATAACCCCATTCTTTCATTCCCTCAGCCCTTGGTAACCTCTACTTTTTGTGTATGAATTTTTCTCTTGGCTATCTCATATAAGTTGAAGCATACAGTACATAGAATATTTGTCCTTTTGTGTCTGGCTTGTTTCACTTAATTTGGTAGCATAGATTGGAATTTTTTTATTAGTACGTAACATCTCTCCTATTCTTTACCTGCCACTTATGTTTCACTTAGTTTTAATTTGGCTCTTAACCTGCCCAACATACTAAGTGAACAGGATCACATAATTGCCGGGTTTAGTGGGTGCTTTTTTAGTACTTACCTTGACTTCACCCCAGTATTTGACATCATTGACCATTCTTTTTGAAACTGTAGTATGATTGGCTTTATAACTTTATGCTCTTATTTTTCTCCTACCTCTTAGTCTATTACTTTCCCATTTCCTTTGCTGAATGATATTCTGCCTATTCTTGTAACTTCAACCACCACCTTTTCCCTGATTACTCTCATCAGTTCTGGGCAAAGACCTAATATCTCCAATCACCTGCTGAACATTTCCTCTTAGATGTTCCAGTGGAACTTCAAACATACCTCAAATACAACATTCTTTCCTTATTTAAACTTTCTCCCCGTCCTTTATTCAAGTTGGTCCTTTATTATGTCCAATCTGCATTTAATGGGGCACTAGCATCGACCAGTAGCTACATCTGGAAACCTCATTTATTCCCTTGAATAAACCCTCAACTTCCAATATATCACTAAAGCCCTCTTAGATTATTATAATAGTCAACTGGCTAATGTCTCCACCTGTAGACTTAACCTCTTTCTAACCTATCATTTATATTCTTGATAAGGTAGACTTATTTAAAAAACAAAGTTACACAATAAAGAAATACATAAAATGAAAACTTTGCCTATCCTCTTTATCTCTCATACTTTCATTCCCCAGAGGTAACTATATCTTTCCATATTCTTATATACTTACATAAAATATGTTTAACAAATATTTGTTTAAGAAATTGTCATGTTTATAATTATTCTGTAATTTGTTCTTTTCTCATGAATATATCCTGATCCTCTTTTTTAAACTTTTATTTTAAAATAAACTCAAATTGTACTGCTGAAATCAGTTTGGCTCAGTGGATAGAGCTTTGGTCTGCAGACTGAAAGGTCTCAGTTTCGATTCTGGTTAAGGGCATGTACCTTGGTTGCGGGCACATCCCCAGTAGTGGGCATGCAAGAGGCAGCTGATTGATGTCTCTCTCATCGATGTTTCTAACTCTCTATCCCTCTCCCTTCCTCTCTGTAAAAAAATCAATAAAAATATATTTAAAAAAAGAAATTGTACAAATAATACAAAGAGTCCTATGTACCCTTTACCTAGCTTCCTCCAATGATGACATCTTACATGGCTGTAGTTCAAAATCAAAACCAGGAAATTGATACTGGTCCATTACTATTATCTAGATTATGGACCTTATGCATTTTGTACCTTTTAAAAAAAATCTATATTCATATGTGCGTATGTGTGTATAGGTATATGCAGTTTTATGCCAGCATGTAATTAGCACCATAGTCAAGGTGTACTAGTAGAACTGTTCTCTCACCACACAAGAACTCTCTGATGTTACATCTTTGTACCTGCAACCCTCCACGTGCACCTTCTTCCCTGGCAACCATTTATGTGATCTTTATAGTTTTGACTGTTGAGCATGTGAGATAAAGAATAACACTACATTTTTAAGATTGACTTTTTCTACAATGCATCTCTTGAAATCCATCCAAATTGTTGTATGTATCAGTTCATTTATTTAAAGACTGTTGAGTAGTGTTCCATTGTACCAGAGAGTTTGTTCAATTTGCTGAAGGACATTCATATTTCTAGTATTTTCTGGTTATGAATAAAGCTGCTACAAGCATTCATATACAGAGTTTTATGTGAATATAAATGTTCATGTCTCTGGGATAAATGCCCAAGAGTGTGATGTAAACATGTTTAATTTTATAAGAAATCGCCATACTCTGTTTTAGAGTGCCTATACCCGTGGTTGGCAAACTGCAGCTTGAGAGCCACATGCGGCTCTATGGCCCCTTGAGTGTGGCTGTTCCACAAAATGCCACGGCTTGGGCGAGTCTATTTTGAAGAAGTGGCATTAGAAGAAGTTTAAGTTTAAAAAATTTGGCTCTCAAAAGAAATTTCAATCGTTGTACTGTTGATATTTGGATCTATTGACTAAAGAGTTTGCCGACCACTGGCCTATACTATTTATATCCCCATCAGCAATGTAGGAAAGATTCAATTTCTCTACAGTATTAAGTATTACTGCTATTTTTTAAATTTTTACTTGGTGGTCTACTAGTATCTCTATGGTTTTTACTTTACATTTCTTAAATGGCTATTAATGTTAAACATTTTTTCTATGTTTATTTGCCATCTTGTGTGTTTTCTTTGGTGATATGTGTGTTCATTCCTTGGCCTGAGTTTTAACGGCATTGTTTTCTTATTGAAAATGAGTTTTGAGAGTTCTTTATATATTTTAGGTACATGGCCTTTTATTTTACAGAGATTTTTTTTCCCTAGTCTGTCTCTTGTCTTTTTAGTCTCTTGACAATGTTGTTGGAAGAGCAGAAATGTTTAACTTTGATGATGTTGGTCAATTTTTTCTTTTATGTACTAGAGGCCTGTGCATGAAATTCGTGCACACATAGGGTCTCTAGGTCTGGTGGGTGAGCAGGGCTAATCAGGACTTTGCATTGTTCCATGCTGCCCTCTAGTGGTCAGCACACATCATAATGAATGATCTAACTCCTGGTCTCCTGGTCAAATTTCTAAGGGGGCACTTTGCATATTAGCTATATATATATATATATATATATATATATATATATATATATATATATATATATAGTGCTTCCAGTATATGTCTAAGAATTCTTTTGTTTAACCCAAGGTCACAGAGATTCATATTTTCTTTGAAAAGTTTAAAGCTTTACATTTAAATTCATGATCCATTTTGAAATAATTTTTATATACAATATGAGGTTTAGGTTGAGTTCTTTTTTTTTTGCCTATAGATGTCTAGTTCTATTATTATTTGTTGAGAAGACTATCCTTACTCCATTGAATTGCTTTGAACACCTTTGTATAAAAAATCAGTTGAGGGTATGGATCTATTTCTGGGTTTATTTTGTTCCCATTGATCTTATATATCTACTAGGGGCCCAGTGAATGAATTTGTGCACCTTGAAAGGAACTGTATGCCACGAGGCTGCAGTGTGCACAGGAGTGGGTCTTGGCCCATCCTCTGCCTCCACCTGGCCCCTCCTGCCGCAGGGGTGAGCAGGGCCAGCACCGGCATTGGGTGCAAGTGGTGGCTGCTGTCCCAATCACCCTTCAGGAGCAGGGGGAGGTGGAGAATCCCTCAGGGGTGATTGGGGCTAGCAGCCGCTGCTCACAAGCACTAATGGCACTGAGCGATCAGGGCCGGCGCCAGCAGTGTGTGCTAGTGCCCAGCAGGATTGCAGCATGCAGGAGCAAAGAATTTTCAGCAACCACCAGAGGCTCACTCTGATGATAGCGACTGGTGCCCTGCCTTGATCTGCTCAGCTGCTCCAACATCTGCTGCAGCCATGTTCTGTGCTTTGCCGCCTGCTTTTGATGCCTGCCATATGTCTTGTGTGCTCCCTGGTGGTCTGCATGGTTACTAGAGCTTTATAGTTTCATCAGGGAGAGCAAGCATGTCAAACTCTAAGGCTAAAATGGGCCAAATAAGGTTTAAGTTTATGTATACCACAAAAAAACCCTTCAATTTTCATAGAAACATAGTTTATTTTCATAGAGACATGCTGAATACAAAGGGCTGAAATAAATCAGTAATCATTAACACAAAATAATATAACATTTTAATAAATATTTTTTCTTGAACATTAACTTACCAGACTCTGAACTGTACAAATTAATAAATGTAACACAAATGAAACTATTTTTCTTGTTCTCTGAAAGAACTGTTTCCTGTTGCACACACGAAACAAGTCAGTATAAGACTAATGACAAGGCAATTGGCTACTAAAATATTTGCTGCTAGTATTAGTGGAGAGAAATAGTTCTGTGCATATGATGCATAAGGGAAATGAATGCAACACGATTATAGCAATCAGTCATTAGCAAACGTAGTTCGTTATTAATAATTATGTATAACAGGATATTATAAAAATTAAGTTACAAAACTACATTGGCTGGGCTGCAAAAATACTCATTGTGGGCTACATGTACACTGAGTTTGACATGCTTGAGGTAGAGTAATTTCCTTTTCACCTTATTCTTTTGTAAATCATTTTTAAAATTTTTTCATTCACAGTTGAAATTCTTTATTTTTTTTCTAATTCCTTATTCTTTTGCCTTCCCACATAAATTTTAGGAGAATCTTATCTATATCTGTAAAAAAAAATTTGATAGGAATTGAGTTAAGCCTGTTGATCAATTTGGGGAAAATTGACAACTTTACTGTGATCCTATCTTACATTAGTACAAATATATATATCACTCTGTTTAATGTATTCCATAGTATATTAAATGTATCATAAATTTATATAATCTTCTGAGCATTTATAACGCTTGTTTGCAAGCAGCATTTTAGTAGTTTTATATTTTATTGATGTCATTATGCACTATGGGAAGATTTTTGTAGCAAATTTTGGCAAGTGTTCTGAAAGGTTTCTACAAACATTGTACTGGTTTATAGTAAAAATAGTGATAGAGAAGGCTTTTTTTCTTATAACCTCTCCAAACACTGGAAATAATATTTAAAAATCTTTGCTAATTTAATTATTTCTGTAAAATTTAAGACTATAACTTAAACCAACATTTTCCATCATAAAAACTTACATGTGCATTTTTAAAATATCAAATCATATTGAACTGTATAAAGTGAAAATGAAAAATCTCTTTTCCTTCTATTGCTTTCTCTAGAATAGCCAGTGTCAGATTTGGTATGAAGCCTTCTGGACCTTCTTCTATACATACCCTATACTTTTTTTTGACAGAAGAAATCGTATTTATATTCTATTCCATAATTTTCGTTTTTCACTTCACAGTAGGTTATGGACAAATTTTATTCCATATAAGTGTGTGATCTTATTTAAGTAAAATCTGTTCAAATGTGACTTAAAAAGACAAGGGAGTTAAATGAATGTTTCTTAAAAAAATGTCTACTAGGTAAATTGGATTTCCACTTTGTTTTTTAAAAATAGAGGTTTAAATAGACATAGATTATCTGATGGTTATTGTCATTTAACATTTCTTGAGAATATTGCTTTGTTGCTTAAGAATTCAGTTTCTGTTTAAGTTTTTTTTTTGGGGGGAAAGGAAATAGACCTCTGAAGTCTATAACTTAACTAGCCCTCTTCTCTTATGTTCTGTAACAGAGGTCATATACTTATGGGGTTCCTCAACCTGGCCTGTGCCCTCTTGCAATCTGGGACCCCTTGGGGGATGTTGGAGGCCCAGTGCATGGGCTTGGCCTAATCCCCGTAGGCAAGGCCAACAGACCACACATATTTGTGCACTACTAGTCCTCTAATATGTATGTAAGATTTTTGGTTAATCTCTTTCCACCTTCCTCCCTTCCCTTTGAGATTCATCAATTCCTTGTTTCTATACCTGTGTGTTGAGGTTCTGCCCCCTGGTGGTCAGTGCGCATCAAAGCTACTGGTTGAATGGTTACTTAGGCTGTTTTTTTAAAAAAAATAAATCTTAGTTGTTCAGATTATTACAATTGTTCCTCTTTTTTCGGCTCATAGCTCCCCTCTACCCGGTTCCCACTCCACTCTCTGCCCTTTCCACCCCACCCCGTCCTCATCCATAAGTATACAATTTATGCCCAGTCTCTTCCTGCACTCCCCATGCCCCTTTCCCCCCGAGAATTGTCAGTTCACTCCCTTTCTATGCCCCTGATTCTATTATATTCACCAGTTTATTCTGTTCACCAGATTTTTTATTCCCTTGATTTTTAGATTCACTTGTTCATAATTTTTATCTTTTCCTTTTTCTTCTTCCTCTTCTTAAAGAATACCTTTTAGCAGTGATGAACTCCTTTAGCTTTTTCTTATCTGTGAAGCTCTTTATCTGCTCTTCAATTCTGAATGATATCTTTGCTGGGTAGAGTAATCTTGGTTGTAGGTTTTTGCTATTCGTCACTTTGAATATTTTTAGCCACTCCTGTTTGACTGCATAGTTTCTGTTGAGAAATCATCTGACAGTCTTATGGGTGCTCCCTTCTAGGTAACTAACCGTTTTTTTCTTGCTGCTTTTAATATTCTCTCCTTGTCTTTTGCTCTTGGCATTTTGATTATGATGTGTCTTGGTGTGGTCCTCTTTGGATTCCTTTTATTTGGGGATCTCTGTGCTTCCTGGACTTGTAAGTCTATTTCTTTTACCAGGTGAGGGTAGTTTTCAGTCATTATTTCTTCAAATAGGTTTTCAGTATCTTGCTCTCTCTCTTCTTCTAGCACCCCCATATTTCGGATGTTGATACGCTTGAAGTTGTCCCTTACACTATCTTCATATTTTTGGATTCTTTCTTTTTTCTTCTCTGGTTGGGTGTTTTTTGCTTCTTTGTATTTCAAATCTTTGACTTGATTCCTGTGATCCTCTAGTCCAGTGGTCAGCAAACTCATTAGTCAACAGAGCCAATTAACAGTATAATGATTGAAATTTCTTTTGAGTGCCAAATTTATTTATTTATTTATTTATTTTTAATATATTTTATTGATTTTTTTACAGAGAGGAAGGGAGAGGGATAGAAAGTCAGAAACATCAATGAGAGAGACATCGATCAGCTGCCTCCTGCACGCCCCACACTGGAGAGATGTGCCCACAACCAAGGTACATGCCCCCGACCAGAATCGAACCTGGGACCTTTCAGTCTGCAGGCCTACGCTCTATCCACTGAGCCAAACCAGTCTCGGCATATTTCTTTCTCCCTTTCTTTCTTTCTTTCTTTCTTTCTTTCTTTCTTTATTTATTTAAAAACATATTTTATTGATTTCTTACAGAGAGGAAGAGAGAGGGATAGAGAGTTGGAAACATTGATGAGAGACATTGATCAGCCGCCTCCTGCACTCCCCCTACTGGGGACATGGCGGAAACCAGGATACATGCCCTTGACTGGAATCAAACCTGGGACCTTCCAGTCCGCAGGCCAACGCTCTATCCACTGAGCCAAACCAGTTTCAGCAAGTGCCAAATTTTTTAAACTTAAACTTCTAATGCCACTTCTTTAAAATAGACTTGCCCAACCATAGTATTTTGTGGAAGAGCCACACTCAAGGGGCCAAAGAGCCGCATGTGGCTTGCAAGCCATGGTTTGCTGACCATTGCTCTAGTCTGCTGATAGGTCTCTATATATTATTTTTTATTCCAGTCAGTGTATGCTTAATTTCTAGTTGGTCCTTTTTCAGATCCTTGAGGGTCTGACTAAATTTATTGGCCTTTTCTAGAAAATTTTTGAAAAACCCTATAACCGTGGTTTTGAACTCTATATCCAATCAATTGTTTTCCTCCATTTCTTTCATTTGTGACCTGTTTCTTTGTCTCCAAATTTTGGCTATTTCCCTGAGTTGATAGAGTGTGTTTGTGGGGTAGATGTCCTATAGAGCCCAGTGGCTCAGCCTCCCCAGTTACCTGACATGGACACTCTTGATGCACCCATTTGTGGGTTGTGTGCAGTCTTGTTGAAGTTAAGCTTTGATTGTTGTTGGTATCACTGAGGGGAATTGACCTCCAGGCCAATTGGCTGTGAGGATCAGCTATGTCTAGGCTGGGAGAACTTCTGTGCTAGAGACACCCTTATGGGGCAAGACTTGTCAGTGGGGCTTAGGTGCTCACTGAGTCTTACCCCTGAGTGTGTCCCTTATGAATCTGAGGAGTTGTAATCTGGATGGTCCCACTCTGATCCCTGGCCACACTGGCTCTTGGATCTCCAAGAGGTGCTAATTTAGCCTCTGCCTGAGGCCTCCCAGCAGGAGCTACAGAGAGATCTGCAGATTCCTCTTCTTTTTTGGGATTTTGGAGGTACCCAGATGAGGCCCAGCTGTGAAGCATTGCAAGCTGCTGTGGGGCCTTGGGCCTTCTTTTGAATGTTCTGGGTCTTACTGATTCAGCTGCAGTTTGTTAGGTAAGTTTAAGGATCATGCCATTCATATGCAAAAGCCTCTGCGCTCAACTCGGATGGGATGGAGTTTCAGGGTGGAGCAAACACCTATGGCTTTGTGAGGTGGGGTCTCAGGGAGGAGCAAACAGTGATGGCTTCCCATCAGCCCTGCCCTAAGAGGCCTCTGGTTCTCAGTGTCCCGCAGTAATCTCTGTAAGCGCCTCTGAGAGAAAGCCACCCTCTAGTTTCACCCACTGCCAGACACTCCAGTTTCTCCCTGTATGAATCTGGGTCCCCAGAGTCTCGCCCGGAACTAGCATTCAGAGCAGTTGGAAGCTTTTGTCTTTATCCTGCTTGGGAAAGCCAGCCACGCACTCAGTTGCCAGCCCTCTCTGCATGCGCACCTCTGTACTCTGCCTTTCGCAGCTCCTGGGGGTCTCAGTATACATTTCTCTTTCCTTCTAGTTGTAGAATTTCCACTCAGCCAGCCTTCCTATGGTTCTGGATGATGTCCTTTTTGTCTTTTATTTGTGGTTTTGAAGTTGTGCAAGGCAGCAGTTTAGGTATTTACCTGTGCTGCCATCTTGGTTTCTCCCCTCCACTTAGGCTTTTATATATATAAATTGAATTAGTAGGTAGTGATAGCAATCTGATATAAGGTGCAAGTATCTCACTGAAAGTGCATATTTGTGGTGAGTGAGATAGTATAACATGCCAGTAAACAAATATTAAGGCTACATTAAACAAAGTTCACATTTAAAAAATATATAATTTGGGAAAATAAATATTATTTTTAAGATTATTATTTATTAAAGGAAAAAGGAGATGTGGGGAAAACAAGGCTTTTTTTTCCCCCTGGAGTTTCTTTAATGTGTTTTCAAGGCAATTCTATGGTGCCAGGAAAAAACAAAACCTTACCGTGAATGCTATAAATCCATGTTAATTTCCCCCTTATTTTATATAACTATTGTAGTTGGTATCATGTAAAGTTGGATGAAGTGTATGGAAAGAAAAATATGTACATACAAGTAGACTTAATGGCCTTAATCTTATAAATGATTTCTGTAAGACCCTTAAGTTCCTGTAAAGCCAGGAATTTATTTGCCTTGTGCTTAGGATAATACTTGTGCATAGCCACTCAGTAAGTAGTATATGTTGAGTGAATTAATGATCAAAGATGGAGCATGCAGTAAAGAATGGCGAAGCCATAGGATTAGAGAGTTTCAAGGAAGAGGTGAATGGCAGTTATAAATATAACACAGGCCTTCTAGGGTCAAGTCTAAAAAATGTTCAACTGTATTTGGCTGTGAATTTTATGAGAACAGTTTCTATGAAGTATTCTGTAACATTGCCTCATTCTGTGACAGAGTTGCTACTTTCTGTACAGTTCCTTAGTACTTTGTACATTATTGAAATGATGAGTTTGTATACATGCATTTTCCGTGACAGCATGAAGGGCATGAAGGACAAGGATCTGTCTCTTGTTTTTTGATTTGTTCGTTTTGTTTTGTTGTTTTTATATCACCAGAGCCTGGCACTATACCTGGCTTATAGTAAGTGCTTACATATAAAGAGTGAAGCCCTATTACAAATTTTACTCTATAGAAAAAGGAGTTTTTAAAGTGTCTGTATTGTAACTTTTCTAATTGTTGTAGAGATAGTGTGATTAGTGTGTTTAGCCAAGGAGATATATATATAAAATGGTGGTTTATTTGGAACTAAAGAAGCAATTTTAGGTTTTAGAGGGATTTTTATCAGATCCTAAATATAAATCTTACACTTGCTCAGTGAGATTTATTTACCCCAGTTCCCTTATGGATACTTTATAGCAGCAGTTGCCAACCTTTCGGACTTCATGGGCCACCAGTTTGCAACCACTGGTTTATAGCTTCTTGAATTTGTAGTCCAGATTCTGTTATTCTTTTTTTTTTTAATATATTTTATTGATTTTTCACAGAGAGGAAGGGAGAGGGATAGAAAGTTAGAAACATCGATGAGAGAGACATCGATCAGCCGCTTCCTGCACGCCCTCTACTGGGGATGTGCCCGCAACCAATGTACGTGCCCTTGACCGGAATTGAACCTGGGACCTTTCAGTCCGCAGGCCGACGCTCTATCCATTGAGCCAAACCGGTTTTGGCCAGATTCTGTTACTCTGATTTGAGAGATCAAACCTCTTATTTTGGAAACTAAAAATCTTAATTTGCATTGGATCTAACTATGTATAAAAGCCTAAGTGACCATCTAGACTGACTGTCCCACCGGTAGCTGTGATGTGCAATGACCACCAGGGGGCAAATGCTCCCTCCAGTAGCTGTGAAGCGCATTGATCACCAGGGGCAGACACTCAATGCATGAGCTGCCAAGCTGCAGTGACCTAGCAGCTGCTGTCCTGGGGTGGCATACCCAGAACCAGAGAGGAGGAAGCCCGATTCTGGGATGCGTCATCTGAGAACTGCCCTCTCACAATCTAGGACCTCTTGGGGGGTGCCGGAGAGCTGGTTTTAGACCGATCCCCACACGCCAGGCTGAGGGACCCCAGGCCTCTAGTATTCTACGTATTGGAAAGAATCTAGCTAAAGCCTAAAAGATTATATTCACTTCCCTTTTCTCCTTTCCTGGACCTAGTTTGAGATAAATATATAAGGATCGGGAGAGCCCCCAATCTTATCTCTTTGAGATCTGTGGACTATGTATATTTGAGTTTAGTAATTATAGTTTCTTTAATAATAAGCTGTGCAGATATTTTCTTTCCTTTTAAAATATGGTATTTTTGCCCTAGCTGGTTTGGCTCAGTGGATACAGCTTTAGTCTGTGGACTGAAGGATCCAGGTTTGATTTATATTGAGGACACATGCCCCGGTTGCAGGTTGATCCTCAGTAGGGGGCGTTGCAGGATGCAGCTGATCAATGATCCTCTGTCATTATTAATGTTTTTCTCTCCCTCTCCCTTTCTTTTTGAAATCAATAAAAATATATTTTTTAAATCTGGTGTTTGTTAAAGCTGTATATTGCTTTTAAAAAAATATGTATTGTTTTATTGATTTCAGAGAGGATGGGAGAGGGAGAGATAGAAACATCAATGATGAGAGAGGATCATTGATTGGCTGCCTCCTGCACGACCCCCACTTGGGATCTAGCCTGAAACTGGGGCTTGTGCCCTGACTGGGAATCAAACTGTGACCTGGTTCATAGGTCAACGCTCAACCACTGAGCCATGCCAGCTGGGATGTCTATTGCTATTGAGGTTTTATTTTATTGTTGTTGTTTTTTTAATATAGTTTATTGGTTTGTTACAGAGAGGAAGGGAGAGGGATAGAGAGTTAGAAACATTGATGAGAGAGAGACATCGATCAGCTGTCTCTTGCATGCCCCCCACTGGGGACGTGCCTGCAACCAAGGCACATGCCCTTGACCGGAATTGAACCTGGGACCCTGCAGTCTGCAGACCGACGCTCTATCCACTGAGCCAGTTCACTGTCAAGATAATAATCTATGCTTGTTTGGGCACAATACTCAGTTTCTGAGTAGGAAAGTTATTTTTAGTATTTGTGGAAAGTTACTTAAAGGAAATATGAGCTTACAGGTGATTACAAACCTCTTAGTTGTGCAAGACCGTTTACTATCTTGACTGCTGTTTTTCTCTGAAATCTTTCAGATAGCAATACTTGATTTCCCTCTCTAAGTAGAAACATGATGCTGGTACCTTCTTTCTCCTTGCATTACTAAAGAGGTGAATTAGAAACAACATAAGGAATTTTCTTGATTTTAGTGGAATATCAACTTTCAAAAGCTGTCATTGGAATTACCACTATTTAAGGACATTTGCGTTTTGGAGTATATATGATACTTACTGTAGGTTACTGTCAATTCTTATTTGGAATGAGGCAAAATATAAATACATTTTTATTTTTTCCATAACCATTTATTCCCTTGATGTCTTCATCTATCCCTCACCACACACAGTCATCTCACTGTTGTCTATGTCCATGAGTTCTTTCTCATTTTGAAAGTAAATATGTATTTTAAAAATGTTTTAAAATATATTTTTGTTGATTTCAGAGAGGTAGGGATGGATAGGAGGGAGGGAAGGGGGGGAGAGAGAGAGAAATATCAATGAAGAGAGTCATTGATTGGCTGCCTCCTGTATGCCCCCCTACTGGGGATTGAGCCCACAGCCTGGGCGTATGCCCTTGACTGGAATTGAACCTGGGACCCTTACGCTCTATCTATTGAGCTAAACCAGCTAGGGTTAAATAAATATTTTTTGACATTTATGGTTATTTAGCTATGATTTAATAGGGAGAGACATCAAAATATATTCAGAAAAGCATTTCTTTTTGTAAATGGGTACTGTATTCTCCTGTAAGGCACAGTGGTCATTCATAGATTATCATATCTTTCATGTTCATTTTCCTGTCATTCTGAAAAGTACTCTTTATAAAGTAATTAAGATTTCCTGTATAATAACCATTTATGGACTGGGAAATTGGGATTCAATTTCTACTCTTTCTCTCCCTCCCCCCACACAATAGCCTCAGTAGTTTATTATTCCTACTAGAGGTTCGGTACATGAAATTCATGCCCTTGAGTGGGGGGAGTGGGCAGTGTTGAGGGTCCAGAGGTGAGAAGACTCCCATCACACCCCTGCCCTCACCAGCTTTCAGCCCAGCTTCTGGCTGAGTGGCGTTCCCCTGTGGAAGCACACTGACCACCAGGGGGCAACTCCTGCATTGAGTGTCTGCCCTCTAGTGGTCAGTGCATGTTATAGCGACCCATCATTCTGCAGTTCAGTCCAATTTGCATATTTAGCCTTTTATTATATAGGATAGTGGCCCTGTTATTTTTTTTTTTAATATGTTTTTGTTGACTTTTAAAGGAAGAAGGGAAAGAGAGATACATTGATGAGAAAGAAAAATAGATCACTGCCTCCTGTACACCCTCTACTGGGGATTGAGCCTGCAACCAGGGCATGTGCCCTGACCTGGAATCAAGACAGCAACTTCTTGGTACATGGGTTGATGCTCAACCACTGAGCCACAGAGGTTGGGTAGCCCTGTTATATTTGTATGTCTCTTTACTGGGCTTCTCTTCTTCTTAAGCTGTAAAACCTAAAGCCGATTATCTTACTTTTAAGCTCCTATTTGCTTCAGAATATAAAGCAAGATTTTTAGCTTTATGGATGTAGTTATGGACCCTTTTGAGAGTTTGATGAAGAAACAGATTTTGTACCCAGAAAAATTTATATTGCATACAAAATTTTGTTTTCAGTTTCAGGAGGTTCATAGATCTCTCATTACCATCCTATTAAAAAATTCCTGGTATAGATAGAGATAAGAAAACATCTAGTTATTTTTGCCAACTCCACCACCATCTTTCGCCAAAAATACTTCAATGCTACTTTGCATATAGTAAAATATATTTTGGGGATATTAGTGGGTATTTCTTTAGAGTTGTGTGTTGCAAAGCAAATGGGGAAATAAGAGGTCCCATTCTCAAAACAATAAGAGAGAAAACTTTGCAGTTCTATAAAACTAAATTTTCCCTGTGTTGTAAATGAGAGCATCGCAGTGTTAAAGCATTAGTTTGTTTAGCTTTCAAAACAGAGTAAGGGCTGAATTCTTAATCTGTAGTCTGGGATTTTGCCGTGTGGCAGGTCCTTGTAAGAAAGAGAGCCAGTATACTGTTAAGAGGCTGGTTTAGTATAGGAAGCCTGTAACCTGTATACAGTCTTTTTCTCTAACATCATGCATTACTGTCAACATGAAAGCTTGTCTGATAACTTATCTGTCTCCATCAGTATTTTGAGTAGGTAGTATTTTGAAGACCAACCTACTGGTGGCCCTAGGACAGTGGTCGGCAAACCATGGCTCACGAGCCACATACAGCTCACGAGCCGAGGTTTGCTGCTCTGTTGACTAATGAGTTTGCCAACCACTATCCTAGGAGATTAGAACTCTGGAAATTTGAGCTGCAGTCTTCTTATTACTCAAACTATTCTTTTTAAAATATATATATTTTTATTGATTTTAGAGAGAGGGGAAATGAAAGGGGGAGAGAGAGAAACATTGATGACAGAGAAACATTAATCGGCTGCCTCTTGCAACCTGGGGCATGTGCCCTGACTGGGAATCGAACCAACAACCTTTTGGTGCATGGGATGACAACTAATTGAGCCATACCCACCAGGGGCACTCAGACTATTCTTGATTGTGAGCTATCTCTA
The DNA here is from genome assembly GCA_004026805.1 of Lasiurus borealis. Classification (NCBI taxonomy): domain Eukaryota; kingdom Metazoa; phylum Chordata; class Mammalia; order Chiroptera; family Vespertilionidae; genus Lasiurus; species Lasiurus borealis. The sequence continues at coordinate 128,013 of PVJN01000701.1, forward strand.
GCTATATTTATGTGCCCTTGCCCTAAATATCCTGATGGTTGACTTAGTTTTCTTTCTGATTTATTTGTAGTTGGCACAAAGTGTGTGAGGACACAGCTTTATTTTACATCTTTTGAATAATAGATGCCATATATTTGTGATAGGTTTTACCTGAAAGAGACTTCTTTGTTCATGTAATAGTTTCTAATGGTTAGAGTGGGTATAGCATGAAAGCTTTACATGCAAATGTGCTGTATATTTTATCCTTTACCTCCTGATAAACAGTAGGTATAACTCAGGTTTCACTTCCTCTGTGAAGCCTTTCCTAATTCATCTTTCCCTCTTAACTCCCAGAATTGGCCACTTCCCCCTCTGTGTCTCTACTGAACCCTGTATGTATTTTTTCACAAATAGCATTCCCTATTTGTTTATAGTCTATTTCATTGTGCTAGACTATAAGCTTCTTGGGGATATGGTCTATATCTTACTCATTTTTGTATATAATGCCTGGCACATAGAAGGTACTCAGAATATTTTATGAATGGGTAAATAAACAGTTTATTAAAGAATATTATGTGCCGATACCGGTTTGGCTCAGTGGATAGAGCATTGGCTTGCGGACTGAAAGGTCCCAGATTCGATTCTGGTCAAGGGCATGTCCCTTGATTGCGGGCACATCTCCACAGTGGGGTGTGCAGGAGGCGGCTGATCGATGTCTCTGTCTCATCGATGTTTCTGACTTTCTCTCTCTCTTCCTCTCTGTAAAAAAATCAATAAAATATATATTTAAAAAAAGAATATTATAATGTGCTCAAAGCAGGGATTAAAAACTCAGATGCCTTCAGGATCCAGACGTAAATGAATTAAGCAGACTTGGTAAGGCAGCTGTTATTCAGTTCCAACCAATTGGTGTCTTGTGGGCATGTTGACCCTGTGTTGCCAGATCTTTTCAGTTTTTAAAGAGGAATTAGGTATTTGTGTTTTTATTTGAAATTTTTCTATTGTTAAATGTTGCAAATTCAGATTTAAAATTTTTTTTAATAATTCTTTATTGTTGATAAACTTTATTGAGGTATAATTTACATACAAAAAGTGTATATATAATGGGTGTATAGGTCAATCCATTTTCACAAACTGGACAGTTTGTTTTTTTATGGGCCAAACAAAACTGGATTGACCTGTAAGCCACCAGTTTGCAACTTATGACAGAGTCCATATAGGAAACTGTAGTTTAGTAAGAATCACCTTATAGCCCTAACTGGTTTGGCTCAGTGATAGACCATTGGCCTGTAGACTGAAGGGTCCCAGGTTCGATTCTAGCTAAGGGCATGTACCTTGGTTGTGGGCTGCATCCTCACTGAAGGTCATGGAGGAGGCAGCTAATTGATGCTTCTCTCTCATCGATGTTTCTAACTTTCTATCCTTCTCCCTTCCTCTTTGTAAAAATCGATTAAAATACTTATTTTTAAAAAAGAATTACCTTATAGGGGCAGGGGCAGACTGGGAGGTTAATGGGGGGAAAAGGGACATATGTAATACTTTTAACAATAAAGTTTTTTTTTTTAAATCACCTAATAAGTAAATGTCTTAAAGAGACATATCAAACAAATGCAATGTGTGGGCCTTATTTGGATTATGAGTCAAAGAAATCAAATACACGTGAACATTTATTAAATTATGGGAAATTTGAATATTGGTTGGCTTTTTAAAAAGTTAAAGAATTTTTCATTATTTTAGATGTAATATAGTTGGATTTTTTAATTGACTATTTTTTTCAAGCAGTTTAGAGCAAAATTGAGCTAAAGGTATAGAGAGTTCCTATATACCATATGCTCCAACATAAGCACAGCTTCCCCAATTATCAACGTTCTGCATTAGAATGGTACATTTGTTATGATCGATGAATCTATATTAACACATCATTAGCATCCAAAGGCCATAATTTACATTTTGGTGGTATACATTCTATGGGTTTTGACAGCATTATAGTATCATACATACTTTCTTTGTTGTTAATCCTCACCCAAGGATATTTTTCAATTAATTTTTAGAGAGTGAAAGAAGGGAGGAAGTGGGAGAGAAAGACATACATTGATGTGAGAGAGATACATCGATTGGTTGCCTCCCACCAGTGCCCCAAGTGGGGCTAGGGATCTATGCTCTAACCACTATGAAACACCAACCAGGACTATACATACCTATTTTTAAAAAGAGTCCTTAAAGATGCATACTTAACAATTTGTGGATATAATGAAATGATACTGGAATTTGCTTTAAAATGTGGGAACAGTGTGAAAGTTCAAGTTTAAATGAAACAAGATTGACCATGTGTTGATAATCATTGAAGCTGAATAGTGGGTACATGGCAGTTCATTATATTAGAATCTTTTTTTAATGTGTATGTATATATTTATTGATTTCAGAATGGAAGGGGGGAGACACACACACACTCAACAGTGATAAGAATCATTGGTTGGCTGCATCCTGCACGCCCCACATTGGGGCTCAAGCCTGTAACCAGGGCATGTGCCCTGACCAGGAATCAAACATCGACCTTCTGGTTCATAGGTTGACACAACAACCATTGAGTTATGCTGGCAAATAGAATCTTTGTTTTTTAACACATTTGAAATTTTCTACTTCCAAAAGTAAAGCAAGAATCCAAGTTAAGGCTGAAGCATGATATTTGGGGTCTAAGATAATAATGGAATGCCAATGTTGGTGAAAGAATGTAAATTTCTGGAACTGAAGTCTATAAAGGCATTTTCATTTTTCATTTATAGGGCCTGAAAGTCAGTATACTAAGACTGCTCAAGAGATTGTGAATGTCTGTTACCAGACATTGACTGAGGTAGGTGGTAAAGAGTAAGTCCCCTTGGGATTTAGCTTAATGGAATCCCACTATTCCCTTGAGTAAGCAGGCTTTCTCTGCCTATCCTATTTTAAAATGTAACATCATGCTCCCCCCACCCTCACCCTATAGCCCTTATTTCCTTCCTTGCTTTATTTTCCTACTTAGAACTAAATGTTTTTTTTTGTGTGTGTGTGTGTGTGTGTGTGTGTGTGTGTGTGTTTTTAATATATTTTATTGATTTTTTACAGGGAGGAAGGGAGAGGGATAGCTGGGACCCTTCAGTCCGCAGGCTGACGCTCTATCCATTGAGCCAAACCAGTTTTGGCTTAAATGTGTGTTTTTTTAACAAACTATATATAGGGTATCCAAAAAAATATCTACACACACTTGAAATAATTATAAAGGCAGTGTTTATTAAAATATATTTCACCTTAAAAATTGAGCTATCAGCTATTAAAGTGTGTATACATTTTTTGGGACATCCTATAACTATTTGTCATGTGTCCTGCCTCTAGAATAGGAGCTCCATGAAGACAGAAATTTTTGTCTGCTTTGTTTACTTTTGTATCCCTAGTGCCTAAAACATATTTTGAATGCATTAATTTTATTTCTCAGTATGATGAGCATTTGACTCAACTTGAGAAGGATATTTGTACAGCTAAAGAAGCAGCTTTAGAAGAAGCAGAACTAGACAGTTTGGACCCAATGACTCCAGGGCCTTATACACCTCAGGTGAGTCTGAGGACTAAGAATCTCATTTTTAAAAATTTCTTTAATTTATCTTATTATTGAAAATATTACAGATGTCCCCTGTTTTTCCCCCCTTTTGCCCCCTCGACCCTGCTCCTGACCCCTTTCCAGGCCTTCACTGCACTATTGTATGTGGCCATGGGTTATGCATATATGCATATAAGTTTTTTTGTTTAATCTCTTCCCACCTGCACCTCCTTCCCTCTGAAATACATCAGTCTATTGCATGCTTCAATGTCTCTGGTTCTGTTTTGTTTATCAGTTTATTTTGTTAATTAGATTCTACATATAAGTGAGATCATGTGATACTTATAGGAACCTCCTCTTATAGTTCTATTGGTTTGGGAAATTGGGAACATGTTAACAGCTGTATTTACTGAGATACCCTTCTTCTCTGTCCTTCCTCTTATATGCCTTTCATGTGCTTTCTTGTCTTCTCAAAGGCTAAGGTGAGTGAGGGCCATGGGTCTTGGTGGCCTTATTGAATTCAGAAAAGGCAGGTATTGGATGAATGAGTGGGGTGGGTCTTAGTTGTTTAAGCAGTATTAAGGAATACCAGATTCCTGACTACTGTGGCCAGAGGCCTTCCTCTTGAGTCTCTGGAGCTTCCTTACCTATGAATTGGGGCTCCGGAATGTTCCTAGAGTATAGACTTCTCAATTATAAATGTGGACCATATTGTTCCTATGTCTTATATATGCCTGATTACTCATTCCTTCAAAAGTATCTTAGTAGCTCAGATGTCACCCATTTTCCTGGGTTGATTTCCACTCTTCGTAAATGAGACAGGTAATATTTATCATCTTAAATTTATAAGCCCAAAGACTAGAAAATAGGATTAATAAGAAATTTTAGTGATTGTGTTCTTATCCTTGAATATAATGAGTATATTTCATCAATACTATATGCTTAGAGAGATGGCATATTTGAAGAATAGACCTTACCCAGAATATAGCTTGCATACTATATTGGATGCACTAAGGTAAAGGGAAAGTACATGCAGTTTGGCATAAAGTAAGCCTGGGTTTGAATCTTAGCTCTGCTACTTTTTAGCTTTGTGAACTTGGGAAGTTAACTTAATCTCCTAACTCAGTTTCCTTTTCTCTATAATGTACTTTTCCAGATTATTATAAATGTGAAATGAATTAATTTTAGCTTGGCACATTAAGTAAGCAATCAGTAAATGTTTATTTTCTTATCTTTACAAAAGTTATCTATAAAGTTTTCAAAGGTCCTTTCAAATTTAACCAAATTTATTTTTTTAATAATTTTTATTGATTTCAGAGAGGAAGAGAAAGGGAGAGAGAGAAACATCAGTGATAACATTGGGGACCAAGCCTGTAACCCAGGACATGTGCCCTGACCAGGAATCAAACTGTTGAACTCCTGGTTCATAGGTCAAAGTTCAACCACTGAGCCATGCCAGCTGGACTAACCCATTATTTTAATGCAAAATTTTCTCAATTCCCATTGAAAAACTCATTCTACTCAGGTTTTGCTAATTACTGATAATGCAACCTAAATGGTTTCTGTTGGATTATTGCTGTTTATATCTCATTCATGAACTTGTTCTATCTCTTTTACTCTCTCTTTCATTCCAAAACACAGGTTACTGAGGGGCCATGTATAAAGACTCCTAAGATATTTCTTCCAGGCTCAGAACAAGAAAAGGCTTTTGATTGGGCAGATTGGGTCAAGGGGGCTTGAGTGAGTGGTGTTGCCCAAGAAGGCCTTATTTGCTAACTAGTGACCCAGTGCATGAAATTAGTGCCCATTAAAAGGGGATTAATTAGAGGAAATAATTTAATATTGCTATTTGCTCTTTCTCTATAATAGAAGTGTCAGAGATGAAAGAAAATTAGTAAAATGTATAGAAAACCTTTCTCCTGTCAGAGTCTGGGGCTCACCATGGGACCCAGAATCAAGTCCCCGCCTGCCCACATGCACCATAAAATTGTATGAGACTCGGACCCGGCTGCGTGCCACCGCTCCCACCCCCCTACCCCCTCCACACACACGTTTTGGGCTAGATCCAGACCCAGCCAATCCCACCCTTGTCAAGCCCTGTCGGGCAGGGGCCGTACCCTGAGGTCCCCCAGACCGGGGCAGGGGTGTCCCTCCTCCATCAAGCCCCACCAGATAGAGGACACGAGATGCCCTGTCAAGCTCTTGGGTGGGGGGTATGGCCTGAGGTCCCCTGTCAAGCCCCACTGGCAGGGGGGTGCAGGCTCAGGTCCCCCATCAAGCCTCGCTGGGTGGGGGTGCAGCCTGAGTTCCCCCGACCCAGCACTGGAGTTGCATCTTGAGGTCCCATGTCAAGCCCCACTGGGTAGGGGGCATGGCCTGAGGTCTTCTGTCAAGCCCTGTCAGGCAGGGGGTGTGGCCTGAGGTCCCCTGGCCTGGTGCTGGAGTGGGAGGAATAGCCTGAGGTCCCCTAGCCCAGTACCAGGATGGGAAATACACCTTGATGTCCCCCGTCAAGCCCTGCCAGGTGGGGAGCATGGCCTGAGATCCCCTGTGAAGCCCTACGGAGTGGGGCGAGGGCATAGCCTCAGGTCCCTGCTGATTGCTTGTTAAGGCTCCTTATTAGAACTCAGCCTCAGCTGTGGGTGTAGACATCTTTGTGAGGGAGTGATAGTCAATTAGCATATTCCCTCTTTATTAGCTAGGATAGGCCTATAGCTTCCATAGGTGCTTTTTGGTAAGTTAAAGTCAGGGTTTTAGCCATCCTTCCTCAGGACATTCTAGCCACAAAGTGGCACATGGTTTGCCTAGTGTATGACAGCATGAGCCTAGTTTTGTGGTGAGTCAAAGCCTTAGACAGGAAAGCCTTCCTTTCTTCTCTATCCCTCCCATGCTATCTCAAATGGCTAAAGAAAACCTGGCAACTATTCTTCCTGAGCAGTAGCTGTAGTTTGGTGTAATTAGAGGGTCTTCTATGAAGAATATAGGGTATAGATAGTTCCACTTCATTATTCCAGTTTACCCTCTCATCATTGCCTTTACTCATATATACAAATTTTAAAATAATAAGCCCCATTCGTTACCTCTTAACCTGAGGAAGATGCACATGAGTGATTGTCCTTACTCGTTACTATTCTCAAACCCAAATGTTATTAGAGTGTTGCATAAGTTTAACTTGTCATAATATAATTATGGCTGTAGTAATCATACTTTACTTCCAGCTCTAAATGATGATAGTCAATTTATTTTCATTCAGTCATTTCTGCCTCGCTTGTATTGCATCATAATTCAGCTTAATGCTTTATTTAAAACTGCTTACTTTACGCCGAAACTGGTTTGGCTCAGTGGATAGAGCGTCGGCCTGGGGACTGAAAGATCCCAGATTCGATTCCGGTCAAGGGCACGTATCTTGGTTTCGGGCACATCCCCAGTAGGGGGTGTACAGGAGGAGACTTATCGATGTCTCTCTCTCTCATCAATGTTTCTGGCTCTCTATCCCTCTCCTTTCCTCTCTGTAAAAAAATCAATAAAATATATTTTTTAAAAACTGCTTACTTTGCAGTTTCCTATAGAGCCTTTCATTTCTTGATTTTCTCTTCTGTTCCATAATTAGTTTATCTGCTCTGTAATCCTTTAAATTCTGTTTCTTCAAAACCCTCTTCTCAGTCAGCCTTGCTTGTTTTTTTTTTTTTAAACACCACAAAGTAACATGTTGGTTTTTTAAATAAAATTAACATGTTCATTAAAGAAGAAATAAGTTTCCTAAAATAAAGTTCACTACTCAGCTAACCCTGTGCATATTTGGTGTGTTTCTTTCAAATCTGTGATATGTGTATGTACATGCGCTTGTATGTGTTCATAGACAAACATTTTTTTTAAACCCTCACCTGAGGATATTTTTCCATTGATTTTTAGGGAGAGTGGAAGAAAGGGAAAGGCAGAGAGAACATTGATGTGAAAGAAACACATTGATTGGTTGCCTCTTGCACGTGCCCTGACCAGGGCCTGGTCCTCTAAGGAACCCGCAACCGAGGTACGTGCCCTTGACTGGAATGGGACCCGGGACCCTTGGGTCTGTGGGCCGACACTATCCACTGAGCCAAACTGGCTAGGGCTATAGTCAACTTAAAAGAATGTTCTTATTGATTTTAGAGAGGAATGGAGAGGGATAGAGAGAAATATCGTTGAGAGAGAAACATCAATCATCTGCCTACTGCACACTCCCTGTTTGGGGATCCAGTCCATAAGCTGGTCACGTGCCATGACCATGAATTGAATCGATGACCTCTTGGTTCATGGATGACACTCAACCACTGAGAAACATGAACCAGGTCTATAGACAAATTTTTCAAATGAAATTGGTCAAGATGGTTTTGGTTTTTGTTGTTTGCACTTCACATTATATTATAAGTACTTTATTTTATTAACTAGTCTTTGAAAAAATGATGTTTTTTAATAGCATAATATTTTTACCCTCAGAGAACTCTTTATTTCTCCAGCCTCTTCTTTATTAGTCCTTCCTGCCCTATTGTCACTGAATAAGTTTATTTACAAAATCCTTGTTCTCTTCAGGAAAGGGAAGAAGGTATCTATAATTTATTGAATACCAGGCATTGGATAAGAAGCTTGTACATATCTCTTAAATCTCCCAACAACCATGTTTTACAATTGAGGAAACCCAGATTTAGAGAGATTGAGTAATTTGTTAAAGTTACTCAGCAAGTGATGGAGCCAGGACTCAAACCCAGAGCAGTTTACTTCAAAGTTCATGATTTTTCGTACTATTTTGCCTCATAGCATCCTCTGATGAGCTCTTATTGGTATTGAAGTTTCTTAATCCCATTTCCTATTAGATACCTCTAAATGAATCAAAATAGCACTGGTATGAAGCCCTGGGCCTAAAAACAATAAGGCAGGGCTTAGAAGAAACTAGGTTGATCAGAAAGGCTGTGAAAACATAGAATTGTCCCATAACCTTGATACTTTCTGCTTCAGGCATCTAATAAGCATACACATTAGATGCCTCTTTACTAGAAAGAGTAACATTTTTAAGATACCCCAAAACCTGTTGTAAAGTTGTTTCAAGCTGTGTTTTCCCAATAAATGGATTGGTCTGCATGACCTTTTCTTGAGTGAGTGCTCTAAAGGGCACTTCTCTGTAGTTCTTATTCCCTTTCCTAAATAGAAGCTAAGTTATATGATTTGTGCCACAGCCACCTGATTTATATGATACCAACACATCTCTCAGTATGTCTCGAGATGCTTCTGTATTTCAAGATGAGAGCAGTATGTCTGTCCTGGATATTCCCACTACCACTCCAGAAAAGCAGGAAATACAGGTAGGATATTCTTTTTCTCTTTGTGAGATTGGTAATATAGTTCAGTGTGGGGGAGTGGTGGTGGTGATATATGACATGTGTCAAGGATAATTGAGCTCCTTGTCCCTGGGAATGCAGGTTAACAATGGGCTTTCAAAGTGGGAAGATAGTAGGTCACATAATGCTCCAGGGCTGAGATAGGCTCTAGTTGAAGAAGACTGATGTTGATATTGAAGGGTATAATGATGATGATGGGGGGGGGGGGACCTAAGACTCCAGCCCCAGTGAGTATGCTTACGGAAAGCTATGGTTACATTATACATTTATATGATGTAAGAGCCCCACAGTTACAGGGCAGGCCAAATCTCAAGCCAATATGAGAGTGTCTCCATAGTGAGTCCCAGTCTGACTTTAATCCTTCAAACTAGATAAATAAGTCTATCCACCAAAATTACTCTCTACTGTCTGTCCCCATGGACAGAGTCAGGCACAGCAGAACTTCAGGGAAGGCACAAGTGTCAAAAGTATATGATACATCAGAGCAACCGGACAGGTGACTAAAAAGAGCAGCTGTATTCAGAGACAGAATTCAAAATAATTTCTCTGCTACTCTACTGTATGTATGTTATAATCTAAATTAAAATTATTGATGAAATCAGATTAAATTTTTAAAATTGGCTGTTTCTAGTGGTATCAGAAGATACTTCTTTATTTTTATTAATTTTTAAAAATCTTAATCTGAGGATATTTTTTTCCATTGAGTTTTATTTATTTATTTTTTTAAATATATTTTATTGATTTTTTACAGAGAGGAAGGGAGAGGGATAGAAAGTCAGAAACATCAATGAGAGAGACATAGATCAGCCGCCTCCTGCACGCCCCCTACTGGAGTTGTGCCCACAAGCAAGGTACATGCCCCTGACCGGAATTGAACCCAGGACCTTTCTATCCACTGAGCCAAACCGGTCTTGGCTCCATTGAGTTTTAGAGAGAGAGTAGAAGGTAAGGAGGAGGGGGAGAGAAAAAAATCAATGTGAGATACACATTAATTGGTTGCCTCCCGCTTGACCGAGGTCAGGCATAGAACCTGCGGCTAAGGTATGTGCTCTTGACCAGGAATTAAACCAGAGACCCTTTGATCCATGGGCCGACGCTAACCACTGAGAATATTGGCCAGGGTAGAAGATACTTCTGATCTGAAGCCAAAAATCTTATCAGCTGATCTCAGTCAGGGTTCTACTAGAGTGCAAAACCCAAAAGGATTTTTTTTTTCTATCTCAATGAGTTCAACTCAAGCTAAGGAAAGTTTGCATTAGAATGGAAGAGTGGCCTTTTGATGATATAGTAAGAGTAGACCTTACTTTAGGACCTTCCTGTTCTTTGTTGTTGTTTTACCCTATCTGAGATTTCCAAAGAATGAATGGGGGGAAATACATATGTCTTGAGCTGTGTTAACAGCCCCCACTAGCTGTGGGGTTAGCTAGGGAGGAGCATCCATCCAGGATGAGAGCCCTCATTAACTCCTCCTACAGGCACATCACTCAATGATGTGCTATTTGTGTTCCTTACTCAGATGCGCCAGGGCGGAGGTAGGCTGGGCGAGGAAGACTCTGATGTAGATATTGAAGGGTATGATGATGATGAGGAGGAGGATGGGAAACCTAAGACTCCAGCCCCAGTGAGTATGCTTACAGAAAGCTTATGGGTATATTATATCTTTATATGCTAGGAGCCCAACCAGTAGAGGGCAGGCCAAATCCCAAGCCAATATGAGAGTGTCTCCATAGTGAGTCTCAGTCTGACTTTAATTCTTGGAACCAGCTAAATAAGTCTAGCTACTAAAATTACTTGATTTCTTGTGAGGCAGCTAGGGGGGTTGATGGCGTCTGGTCTCTTACTTGGGTGATTAATTGGATTTTGACCCTCTAAACTGGTCCTATTCAGGAAGGTGAAGATGTAGATGGTGATCTTGCAGATGAAGAGGAAGGAATCGTGCAACAGCCTCAAGCCAGTGTCCTGTATGAGGATTTGCTTATGTCTGAAGGAGAAGATGATGAGGAAGATGCTGGGAGTGATGAAGAAGGAGATAATCCTTTCTCTGGTAAGTCTTGGTCCTTTGCTTCTGTAACTGGGTAGTTCACCGTAACACCCTCAGAACTGGATAGGAAGCTCTTGGCCATATATGCTCTTTTAATGAAGTTCTAATAAACCTCAGAGTATATAGCACTCATTTGTAGGCTAATCAAACTCATTAGCTTTAGAGGAAGTGAAGAAAAACATAGATTCAAAAGATGACAGTGCTTAAATAGCACCTTTTATTTGAATACTTGATATAAACAGCAAATAAGTGTTATATGTAACAATAGGAAAAGAAAATTAAGAAAAATCCCATTTTGAGATGTTTTATGGGTCAGTGGCAATGGCAAGAGAAAAAGTATTAGAGAACAAGACAGGAGTAAAACAGACTGGACTGAGATGGAAAAGAGAAAAGGTTATTTGGATTCAGTTTCTAAACTATAGATCTTGCCATTGTTGATCCTAGGTAAGGTGAGAAGTCCAGGCAAGATGCCTATATAGATGTGTGGGGTAACTAGTTTTGGAAAACCAAGCCAAATATGTTAATTCTGTCAAGCTTATCTCAGAATCTCTTTTCACAGCTATCCAACTGAGTGAGAGTGGAAGCGACTCTGATGTGGGATCTGGTGGGATAATACCCAAACAGCCCCGAATGCTTCAGGAAAACACAAGGATGGGCATGGAAAATGAAGAAAGCATGATGTCCTATGAGGGAGACGGTGGGGAGGCTTCTCATGGTTTGGAGGATAGCAACATCAGGTAACCGACAGCAACATGCTACAGGGCTGTAACATCAGTGCCCAGCTGTGATGTCAAAGGGCCCAGCGTCAGATTACTTTCATCCATCAAACATTTCCTGAGCGCCTAAAGGCCAGGCACTTTGGTAGGCCCTTGGGAGTATACAGAGGAGCAAGATTTATCCTGTCCTTGAGGAGCTCACAGTCTAGTGGAAGAGACTGATACAAACAAAATCATTACAAATACAATATGATAAGTCCTATAACATAATTTAAGTATAAAGTGTCAAGTCACCAGTGAGGAGTTGTCTCACCTTGCTTGGGAGTAATCAGGGAAAGTTTAACAGACAGGGAACATTTGAACTGGGCCTTACAAGATGAAGAATAGTTTACTAAGTAGATAACTCGCAGCAGGTGAGGAGATCCTTAGCGATGTAATACTGTATGTTCAAAGGCACAGAAATATAACAAAGTATGTTCCAGAGTGAAGGGAGGTTGTTGGGAGATGTGGATCTAAAAGTAGCAGCATTTTATATTGCAGGAGACCTTTAAATGGCTTGCTAAAACATTTGGATTTGGTGTAATGGTAATCATTTATAAAAAAGGAAGTAACATCAACTTTGTGTATTAAATAACTATGACAACAATAAGGATCTCAACTGGGATCTGTTAGAGACGGGAGAAAGGGACATATTCAAGAGCTATTTAAGGGTAGATGGACTGGATTTAGGAGATCAGGTATATAATGAATGGGAATGTCACTGAGACGGGAAAGAGGAAGAACAGGCATAAGGTGGGGTGGGAAAGGAGGAAAAAATTTGTGTTTGGACATGTTGGATTTAAGATACATACATATTATACATCTAGCCAGAGGTAGCCAGGAAGCTGGTAGAGTCTTAATTTATTCATTTAGCAAATATTTATCACAAGTACAAAAGTCACTATGATGTGATCCCTTCCTCTGTGGAATTCATGAGAAACCTAAAACAGGTCAACAGATGACTGACACGAAAAGTGCTGTGATAGGCAATCACAGGATTTTTCTGGGACTTGGGGAGAAGTGGAATAGGGAAGCTGGTTAGAGAAGGAAACTGAGCTGAATCAGAAATAAAAAAAAAATTGAAAGTATGTACCAGTTTGGCCCAAAATGTAATGTCTAGGAAATGTTATGGGGATAATAAAACACCTTCATCAGGATGTTTGTACAAGGATGTTTATCACAGAATTGTTTCTAATAGTGGGAAAATTAGAGATAGTTTAAATGTCTTAGTGAGAGACTGTTAAATAAATCATGTCACAGCCATACAGTGGAATACCTTGCATCTATAAAAATGATTCTGTAGATGTATGTTTATTAAGATGTTCATTATAATCAGTGGAAAATTCAGATTCCTAAAGAGTATATAGAGTATTCTAATTTTGTAAATAAAAAATGTTTAAACATTTAAGTAAAATGCATAGAAAAAAATTGGAAGATCATATATCAAAAGATTACTTCTGGGTAGTGGAGTTATTGGTGATTTTTTCTGGTTGTGTATTCTAATTTTTTTAAACCAGTGAACGTGCATTATTTATGTGATTTTTTTTTAAAAGTAAAATTAATAAACAAACAAACAAAAAATAAAGCACACTCTGGTAGAAGTATGATTAAATGAAGGAGAGTAAGACTAGAGGCATAAAGACTGATTTCAGTGGTGATGGCCAGAGATGACAAAGGATTAAGGCAAAGCATGCAGAGTAGGGATGGGAAGAAGGGGATAAAGACAAGATATATTGAAGAGGTAGAATCTCTAGGATTGTTGAGTAATTAGAAGTGTATATGAGTGAAGCAATAAGTGGTAGATGAAACTATGAGGCTATCAGAGCATTTATGGTCACATAAGCTGGCATTGTGTTGTTCAGGTATAGGGGAGTTTCTTGAGGTTCTTGTGTATATGCAGTTGGCAAGTTGACATTTTTGAACAGGATCACTTTTCTCTTAGGGACCTGTAGAACAGTCCAAAACTAGTCATTTTAGTGTTCATGGGAGGTGAGATGGGCTGATCCCTTGGTAGCACCACGAACGGGACTGGTCAGCTAGAGGATGATGCCCGAGCTTGAGAGATGACATGTTTCTCTTCTCAGTTATGGGAGCTATGAGGAGCCTGATCCCAAGTCGAACACCCAAGACACAAGCTTCAGCAGCATCGGTGGGTATGAGGTATCAGAGGAGGAAGAAGATGAGGAAGAGCAGCGCTCTGGGCCGAGCGTGCTAAGCCAGGTCCACCTGTCAGAGGACGAGGAGGACAGTGAGGATTTCCACTCCATTGCTGGGGACAGTGACTTGGACTCTGATGAATGAGGCTTCCTTTGGGCCTCCTTGGTCAGCCTTCCCTGTTCTCCAGTCTAGGTGATTCAATTTGTTTATATTTGTACAGTGTCTGATCCTGAAATCACCAGATTAACACCTTAGCCTTTAAAAAATAGTAAGTAAATAATAATGAACTAATCTTACCTCTCCTGATCTTCCTGGGGCAATGTCACCCTTTGAATTAAAATCAAGCAATTCCCTTCCCCCTTCCACTGATAAAAATAGAGCAATGACTTCCTTCTTCAGTGCTTGCCTTTAACTTCATTTATTTCACTTTGTATTATTTTTCTCTGGCGAAGGAGAAGAAATTATAAAAGGACTAATAGCTTTATGTCCTCTTGGTATATTAGACATTTTTTAAGCATGGTATCATTTCAGTTTTCTTGCAGGCTGGAACAGGTGACAGCCCCCCTGCTGGGACAGGGAATTGGGTTCTTTCTGGTGGTCTCTATGCCACACTGAAAACATAAACCTATTGAACAAACTGCCCATTATTTTATTATTTATTTGATTATGTAATGCCTTATTCCTAAATGGGTTTTGAGGCAAATGATTATAAATCTTTGAAACAGCCTGTGTGTCAGAACTGATATGTTGCCATGTAAATGTGTTCTGTCCCCCACCCCCATGAGAAATGATAGGAAAATCGTAAGTTCCTTGGGGCAAAGACTGTGTCTTCTGTTTCTTTTCATGCTTAGGATATGGTTCTGTGCATAGTAGGTACTCAGTAAATGTTCCCAGAATCATAAAATTCTCAATACATTTGTTATTAAACACCTGTTTCATCATAAGCACTCTATCATATCCTTGGGATGCAAACTAAATAAGACACATTCCTTTTACCCAAAGAGCTCACCATCAAGTTGGGGGAAGGGGAGTGAAATTCAAAATATGTTAATAAAGCGTTACAGTTTTGTGAGAGAAGTGCAATTAAAGAGCTAGATATAAAGTATAGGAGAAAATAGAGGAGTGATCATGTCTGAAAAAGTCAGGGAAGTCTTCCTTGAGGTAATTTATAAGCTGATTGTTGAAGAATTAGTAGGAGCTTGCCAGATGGGAAAGTCCAGGCAGAATGTAACATGAAGTGAAAAGGCTAAAGTCTAGAAATGGCAGAGTGTGTTCCTAGTTTGTTTGTTTGTTTGTTTGTTTGTTTGTTTCTACCTGCCTTGTTCCAGAAAGGATTTAAGGTGGTTTAGTTCCAGTCCTTTAATGCTGGATTGGCTAGAGAGGAGACTGAAAGATGGGCAGTAAGCATATTGAGAGCTTTGATTTTGATGCTAATGAATATGAATTTTATAGGAAATGAGGAGCTCTAGTGGTGTGATGTAATCAGGTTTGTGTTTTAGAGATTTTCTGTATATTGAATGAAGAAAGAAATTGAAGAATCATGTAACAAGTGTGATCCCATTGTTGTAAAAGACAAAATCATGTGTGTATATTTATGTCTTTATATATATTTGTGTGTGCAAAGGAAAGGGTCTAAAAGGATATTTGCTAAAACTGTTCACAGTGATAACCTGGGGAATGAGATTGGAGGTGAGGGGGTATATATGGTTGTATGTATGCTGGGTGGGGTACTGTGCTTTTATTTCTGTATTGTTTGAATTTTTTACAAGTATGTATTATTTTTGTAATAAAAATGTTTTTTTAAAAAATGAAGCAGTAGTGTGGAGAGTGGTTTGGAGGGGAGCAAATCTAGTTCAAGTAATGAATAATGGGGTCCAAAATAAGGCTTTGGCATTAAGGTGGAGGATCAGGATGAATTTGAGAGACCTTTAGGGGATAGAATCAGTAGAACTTGATGACCAGTTGGCACTTGAGGGTGGAAGAAGACAAGGAATGTAAAGGTGGCTTTTAGAATTTTGGTTTGGGAGAGTAAGTTAAGGGTATTCAAACATTCAACATTTATCAACCCACCTATTTTTATCAAGCAATCTGCTGATGCTGGAACGGAAGTAAAATATAGTTTCTAATTGCAGAGAACTTAGGTCTAGAAAAACGGTAGATATATAAATAAGTAGTAAAAAGTGATCATTGTGTTACATATTTACAAAGTTCTGCGGTGAGAGGAAGTAATTACCAACTGTTTATGGAGTAAGAATGGGAAGTCTTTAAAAGGAGACCTTTGAGATGTATTATGAAGAATAGAAAGGAGGGAAGGGAAGAGGGCATTCTAGGCAGAGGGAACAGTGCTTAGGGGCAAGAAACTACATGGTTTTGGATGGGTGGAATATAGAGAACATGGAGATTACAAGGCTCAGGTTCAAATCCTCATTTTAGAGAGATTACTCTGGTTGCAGTGTGAAAAAGGGTAGACTGGGGAGGAGTGATGCTGAAGGAAAGATAACAGAAACTTGAACTGGCAGTAGGGGGAATGAGAAGTGTATCTTGGTGACTGATTGGGTAATGGAAAACAAACAGAATCTAAGTTTCTGACTTAGTGACTAAGTAAATGGTGGTGCCATTCTCTGAACAGGCTGTGGGTGGAAGGTGGAGAAGTAGCTATGCCTGATAGAATACATGTAGGTTTAAAGTATCCTATATAATAAAATGCTAATATACAAGTTGACCAAACTGTGGAATGACTTGTTTCTATGATGCACGCTGACCATCAGGAGGCAGACCTTTAATGCAGGAGCTGCCCCCTGGTGGTCAGTGCGCTCCCACAGGAGGTGCACCATGGAACCAGAAGCCCTCTGCTGGCTCATGGCTGGTGAGCACAGCAGCAGTGGCAGGAGCCTCTCCCACCTGCGCTGCAGGCAGGTGTAAAAAGCGAGGAATCCTGGACTGCGAGAGCGCTGTCTGACTGCCAGCTTAGGCCCATGCACCAGGCCTCTAGTCATAGGTATAAAATTTAGGGTTTGTGCAACCTTGGGAGTAGGTGAGATCACCCAGGATGCATATGTAGAGTCAGAAGAGCATGGAGGACAGATGCTGTAGAAGATTAATATTTATGGGTGGTGAGAAATGGAAGGAAAATCTGAAGAGTGCTATCTCTCAACCCAAGGAAGGAGGTGTTTTTTGTTTTGTTTTGTTTTTCTTTCTTTTTTTTAATATATTTTATTAATTTTTTTACAGAGAGGAAGGGAGAGGGATAGAGAGTTAGAAACATCAATGAGAGAGAGACATAGATCAGCTGCCTCCTGCACGTCCCCTACTGGGGATGTGCCCACAACCAGGATACATGCCCTTGATCGGAATCGAACCTGGGACCTTTCAGTCTGCATGCCCACGCTCTATCCACTGAGCCAAACTGGTTTCGGCAAGGAAGGAGTTTTAAAGCATAAGAAAGACAATGTATATTCCACAGAGAGGTGAAGTACAATGAATCCTGAGAGACAGCCTTTGGGTTTTGGTAACTAGGAAGACCCTGGTGAGCTTAGTTATCAAAAGCAGCTGTAGAGTTGAAGTGATACTAGAATCAACCAGAAGCAGGATGAGGAACAGGTGGAAAATGAAGAAATGACAACAGAGATCATACTTCACTAAGATGGAAGATAAACAAGCCTGCTTATATTGGCTTAGAATTTAACACAATAGAGGAAAGGTTAGAAAAAAGGAAGAGGACAATTGTGGGAAAGACCTTTGTGAAAACAGAAGGGCATGTTTAGTTACTGTTCCCTCCTGTAGAGCATCATCCCGATGCTCTAGGTGATCTGAATATAGCAGTGAGTAAAACATAACCCCTTCCCTCAAAGAGCTAAGAATTTTAGTGGGAGAGGTTGACAGTAAACAGGTAAATAAGAGTGACAAGTACTGTGAAGAAAAAACAGTGATGTGAGAGGATACGGGGTGAGAGTGCTAATGTAATGGTCTAGGACAGTGGTAGGCAAACTGCAGCTTGCGAGCCACATGTGGCTCAGGAGGGGCGGTTTGCCGCTCTGTTGACTAATGAGTTTGCTGACCACTGACCTAGACTCTTGATTCCAATAATTACAGGCTGTTGTTGTTCCTTGTGATTAAGCCCCTTTCCCAGTGGTCAGCAAAGTCATTAGTCAACAGAGTGGCAAATCGCAGCTCGTGAGCCACATGTGGCCCACAAGCCGCAGTTTGCCAACAACTGGTCTAGGAAGCCTTTACTCTGAGTGGCTGTAAGTGGCATAGAAATTATGCATGTATTACTTTGATAAATTTAAAACATTGTTTTCGAAATTTGAAAAGGTAAGCAGTGAAAGAATCACAAAAATTGTTATTTTTAAATATATTTTTATTGATTTCAGAGAGGAAGGGGGAGAGAGAGAAAAACATCAATGATGAGAGAGAATCATTGATCAGCTTCCTCCTGCACACCCCACACTGGGGATGGAGCCCACAACCTGGGCATGTGCCCTGACCAGGAATCGAACCTTGACCTCTTAATTCACAAGTTGACGCTCAACCACTGAACCACGCCAGCCAGGCCACAAATGGTACTTTAAAAGACTAGTCAGGGAATTATGAGAAAACCAAGATACACTGTGTTTAGGGATGCCAAAGGAGAATTTCAAAGGAGGGAGTGATCAGCAGGTACTAATACTTGCAGAAAGGTCAGTCAGATAAGGGTTGAAATTTGTCATTTGCACTTGGCAATTGGTGAGCCAAACTATTTTCTTTGGAACAGTGGGTGCAGAAACCAGATGACAAGTGGGTTGAAGAATTGAAAGGGAGGAAATAGAAACAGCTTGATTTGACAGTGGAATAGCTATCATTCACTGTGTCAGCCTCTGCAGAGAGCTCTTCCAGCTGACCTCATTTAATCTTGAACCATCTGTGATAGGTATTATTATTCCCATTTTACAGATTAGGAAACTTGTGCAGGGGCACAAAGAGAGGGATTATTAGCCGTGTAGTAGAGAAAGGCCAACTTTAAATTAAGAGCAAAAAGATGGGTATTGAATATATATAAGCAGTAGGAAGGGGAAAAACCATGCCTCTGGTCCTAATGAGGAGTTTTATCTTTATCCTAAAAGTAGTGGGAAACTTCACTGGGAGTGGGAATGAGCTTGAGAAGGTCATCTCAGGTTTGTATTTTCAAAATACTGGCTTTTTTTCCACATCAATGTAAAAATAGCCATATTTCCCCCATTGTTAGTTTAAACTTCTTTTGCAGTTCCAGGTTCTTGGGCATTATAGTATCGACCCCACAACCAAGGTACATGCCCTTGACCGGAATTGAACCTTCAGTCCGCAGGCCAACGCTCTATCCACTGAGCCAAACCAGTTAGGATAGGCTTTTATATATATAGAATGTTTGCCTAAATATAACAATTTAACTTTTTTTCTCTGGCTCTAAAGGCAAACAACTAGTGTGCTTATTAAAAAATACTGCGTTCTAGACCTCGGTTCAGCCATCTTGAGTCAAACCATCTGAGGATGAAGACTAGTGGTCTACTTCACAGATGGCCCAAATGATCCTTATTTGAAAGGTTTGGGATACTAATTGAGCAACATTTCCAAATTAATGTTATCTTCAGCTGTTCTCATACATCAAAATGGGAGTAGAGGTTGCCTATTACACACTTAAATTCCTGGGCTTGGAATGTGCATTTTTATTTATTTTTTAAATTAAATCTTTATTATTCAGATTATTACATTTGTTTCTCTTTTTTCCCCTCCATAGCACCCCTCCACCCAGCTCCCACCTTTCCTTCTGCCCTTACCTCCCTCCCACTGACCTCATCCATAGGTGTATGATTTTTGTCCAGTCTCTCCCTGTACACCCCTTACCCCTTTCCCCCTGAGAATTATCAGTCCACTCATTTTCTGTGCTCCTGATTCTATTATATTCACCAGTATATTCTGTTGATCAAATTTTTAATTCACTTAATTTTTAGATTCACTTGTTGATAGATATGTATTTGTTCATAATTTTTTGGCTTTTACCTTTTTCTTCTTCCTATTCTAAAAGAGTACCTTTCAGCATTTCATATAATACTGGTTTGGAGTTGATGAACTCCTTGAGCTTTTTCTTTATCTGTGAAGCTCTTTATCTGCCCTTCAATTCTGAATGATAACTTTGCTGGATAGATTATTCTTGGTTGTAGGTTCTTGGTATTCATCACGTTGAATATTTCTTGCCACTCCTGTCTGGCCTGCATCGTTTCTGTTGAGAAATCGGATGACAGTCGTATGGGTGCTCCCTTGTAGGTAATTAACTTTTTCTCCTGCTGCTTTTAATATTCTCTCTTTGTCTTTTGCTCTTGGTATTTTATTTATGATGTGTCTTGGTGTGGTCCTCTTTGGATTCCTTTTATATGGGGTTCCGTGTGCTTCCCGGACTTATAAGTCTATTTCTTTTACCAAATGTGGGAAGTTTTCAGTCATTATTTCTTTAAATAGGTTTTCAGTATCTTGCTCTCTCTCTTCTTCTGGCATCCCCACAATTCTGATGTTGGTACGCTTGAAGCTGTCCCAGAGGCTCCTTACATTATCTTCACATTTTTGGATTCTTTTCTCTTCTTGCTTTTCTAGTTGAATGTTTTCTGCTGCTTTGTATTTCAAATTTTTAACTTGATTCTTGCCTTCCTCTAGTCTGCTGTTAGGACTCTGAAAAATATTTTTTTATTTCAGTCAGTATATGTTTAATTTTTAGTTGGACCTTTCCATCTCTAGTTGGCTCTTTTGCATCTCTAGTTGGTCCTTTTTCATGTTCTCTTGCCTCTCGCTAATTTTATCCAACTTTTCTAGGATATTCTTGAAAAACCTTATAAGTGTGGTTTTGAACTCTATATTCAGTCATTTTTTTTTCCTCCATTTCTTTTGTTTGTGATCCCTTCCCTTGTCTCGGCATTTTCGCTATGCCGGGGAAACTTCTGTGTTGAATTCAGCCTTATGATACCAGACTTGCAAAACCGAAGAAGCCTCTATTGAGCTTGGGATGGGTGGAGTCTCAGGGCTTTAAGGGACCACCTTGCCTTCCAGTCAGCCCCACCTTCCATGGCCCCTGAATCTCACGTGACTGGGTAATCGCTGGAGCGGTCCTTGTGCATGCACACAGTGCCTCTAGACTGCTGCCTTTCCGGCTCCCCTGCTCTCCGGGTCCCCAGGGTTTCACCTGAAACGGGCTTATAGAGTCAGAAGTGGCACAGTTGGGAGGGTCTGTCTCCCGCCCACTCGCGAAAGCCAGCGGCACAATCAGCAATATGTCCTCTGCGCAGTGCCATGTGCACCACCAAACTTCTAATCTTTTGCAACTCCCCTAAATTTCCATTCACCTCTCCCTTTTCACAGTCCAAACTCCCCCCATATGAGTTTCGGCTGGATCTGGGGTTTATGTCATAAGATAAGTGGTTCAATGCCTTTGAGAGTCTCCGTTTCCCTCCCGCCAGAGAAAACCAGCCAGGTATTCTGGCACCCGCTCTTTCCATGCGCGTCTCCATACCTCATCTTTTTGCAGTTCCTCTGGGTTTCTGTGAGCCCCTCTCCTTCGCTCTAGCTGTAGAACTTCCACTCAGCCAGCTTTTCTGTCGTTCTGGATGATGTTTGTTCTGTCTTTTAGTTGTAGTTTTGAAATTGTTGTGTGAGGCAGCAGTGTAGGTGTTTACCATCTTGGATTCTCCCCCTATTTTTATTTTTATTTTTTAATTAAATCTTTATTCAGGTTATAACATTTGTTTCTATTTTTTCCCCTCCATAGCTCCCCTCCACCCGGCTTCCACCCCTCCCTCTACCCTTACCTTCCCCCCCATTGACCTCATCCATGGGTGTATGAATTTTTTGCAGTCTCTCTCTGCACTCCCCTCACCACTTTCCACCTGAGAATTATAAGTCCACTTCTTTTCTGTGCTCCTGAATCTATTATATTCACCAGTTTATTCTGTTGATCAAATTTTTAATTCACTTAATTTTTAGATTCACTTGTTCATAGATAAGTATTTGTTGTTCATAATTTTTTATCTTTTTCCTTTTTCTGCTTCCTCTTCTTAAAGAGTGCCTTTCACCATTTCATATAATACTGGTTTGGAGTTGATGAACACCTTTAGCTTTTTCTTCTCTGTGAAGCTCTTTATCTGCCCTTCAATTCTGAATGATAGATAGCTTTGCTGGATAGATTATTCTTGGTTGTAGGTTCTTGGTATTCATCACGTTGAATATTTCTTGCCACTCCCGTCTGGCCTGCATCGTTTCTGTTGAGAAATCAGATGATAGTCGTGTGGGTGCTTCCTTGTAGGTAATTAACTGTTTTTCTCTTGCTGCTTTTAATACTCTCTTTGTCTTTTGCTCTTGGTATTTTAATTATGATGTGTCTTGGTGTGGTCCTCTTTGGATTCCTTTTATAAGGGGTTCTGCATGCTTCTTGGACTTGTAAGTCTATTTCTTTTACCAGATTTGGAAAGTTTTCAGTCATTATTTCTTCAAATAGGTTTTCAGTGTCTTGCTCTCTCTCTTCTGGCACCCCCACAATTCTGATGTTGGTACGCTTGAAGCTGTCCCAGAGACTACTTACATTATCTTCACATTTTTCAATTCTTTTTTCTTCTTGCTTTTCCAGTTGAGTGTTTTCTGCTTCTTTATATTTCAAATTTTTTACTTGATTCTTGTCTTCCTCTGGTCTGCTTTTAGGTCTCTGAATAATATTTTTTATTTCAGTTAGTGTATGTTTAATTTCTAGTTGGTCCTTTTCCATCTCTAGTTGTTTTTTTTCCATCTCTAGTTGGTTCTCTTTCATCTCCTCTTGGGTCTCGTTAACTTTTTCCATCTTTTCTAGGATATTCTTGAAAAGCCTTATAACCATGGTTTTGAACACTATATCCAGTCGTTTATTTTCCTCCATTTCTTTTGTTTGTGATCTCTTCCTTTGTCAGCATTTTCACTATGCCAGGAGAACTTCTGTGTTGGATTCAGCCTTATGATACAAGACTTGCAAAACGGCAAAAGCCTCTCTATTGAGCTTGGGATGGATGTAATCTCAGGACTTAACGGACTGCCTTGCCTTCCAGTCGGTCCTGCCCTCCCCGGCCCTTGGGTCTCTCATGACTGGGTAATCACTGGAGCGGTTCCTGTGCGCGCCTGTGCTCTCGCAGTGCCTCTAGACCTCTGCCTTTCTGGGTCCCCTGCGCTCCAGGACCATATGAGTCTGGGTCCCCAGGGCTTCACCCAAAACTGATTCAGTGAGGCTAGAAGTGGCGCAGTTGGGAGGCTCTGTTCCTTGTCCATTCGAGAAATCTAGTGGGACAACCAGCAGTCAGTCCTCTGCGGGCAGTGCTGTGCGCGTCACCAAATCTCCGCCCTTTCGTATCTCCCCCAGATCTCCATGCACTTGCCCCTCTTCACAGTCCGAACTCCCGCCATATGAGTCCCAGCCGAATGTGGGGTTTAGTGCCATAGGATAAGGGTTCAATGCAGCTGGGAGTCTCCGACCTCCTCCCGCCAGAGAAAGCCAGCCAGGCACTCCGGCACCCGCTCTCTCCACACATCCGTCTCTGCACCTCAGCTTTTTGCAGCTCCTCTGGGTCTCCGTGAGCCCCTCTCTTTCCTTCTCGTTGTAGAATTTCCACTCAGCCAGCTTTCCTGTGGTTCTGGATGATGTCTGTTATGTCTTTTAGTTGTAGTTTTGAAATTGTTGTGCGAGGCAGTAGTGTAGGTGTTTACCTATGCCACCATCTTGGATCGGTTCTCAGAAAGTGCATTATTAATATGCACACCTATAATTCTGATAATAGCCATTAAAGTAATAATGCACCGATGTTAATAATCCTTTGTTAAGCCAAGTTCTTTAGAAGAAATACAAAATTACAATTTTCTATTGTATTTACAATGAGAGAAAGAGAAAGGGAGAGAGAAAAAGAGAAACAGAGATTGGTTGACTCCTACACGTGCCCCAACTGGGGATTGAACCTGCAATCTGGGTTATGTGATGGTAGTGAATCAAACCTGCAACACTTCAGGGTGACACTCCAACCAACTGAACCACACCCGTCAGGGCCAAAATTACAGTTTTTTAATTATCAGGTGTATATAATAATGCAAATTTATCCTTGGCTTTTTGGTTCATAATAACTTAATAGTCAAGGATTTTAAAAATATCACCTTTAATATTATGTATTTCACTTATTAATAAGTATCATACATAAACTGTGACAACATACAAATTATAAATTCAGCAAATTGGTTTAAATAGATGTAAGACTTCCAAAATAATTTCTTTTAAATATTGCCTGTGTAGGTTGGAATTTTTCACATTTTAGGGACTTGGAATCCAATATTTTCATTCAATTCCATATTACAACTTTTAGAAGTATCTTTTCATCCTGATGTACAATAAAATAAAAATATGTGCTTATATCCTGTGTTTCTTTCTCACTTAGTCCAAGTAAGACTTTATATCATCCAAAAATTTGACTCAGCTATCTATAATACAGGGTAGGGCTAAAGTAGGTTTATAGTTGTTTATATAGAAAACAATACAATAATTAGTAAATAACAGTACAAGAATAAATTGTGTTTTACATGTAAATGTAAACCTACTTTTGCCCCACTCTGTAAACGGTAAATAACAAAGTGAGTAAAATTAAATTACATTTTAGCCCTAGCTAGTGTAGCTCAGTTGGTTGGAGCATTGTCCCATATACCAAAAGATCATGTGTTTCAATTCCTAAATAGGGTACATACCCTGGTTGCAGGTTTGATCCCTGGTCAGAGTGCATGCAGGAGGCAGCCAATTGATGTTTCTCTCCCTCTCTAAAATAAATAAAAATATAGCTTCAGGTGAGGATTAAAAAATTACATTTTAGTAGATGGAGGGTATGTCATATCAATGATCACAAAATTATTCACTCTTCCTGTGGTTTTTTTTTTTTTCTTTCTAATGAAATCAGGAATATTTTAAGAGGGGGAAGCTATATTGGAAAACTAAGAGCAAATAAATGCTCACAACTAGAGAAATGATTAAATTCTTAGGAAGGAAAATGAATTTGTAAATGAGAAATGAAAATTGCTAGGGTGGGTGCCAGATATATTTTGCTTTACTGTTACCAACTGTGTAAATACATCAGAAGAAAGTTTATCAGTAGTAAGTGTATTAGAGGCTGTTTATTTTAGACAATTTATTCCCTAAATTTCTTTATTTTAAATTTTGATATCCTGCCTATTTTTAAAATAATGTCAGCACAGGGCACATACTATGACCATGAAGGCAAGAGTTTAAACTAGTCTTTTTGTTTCTTTGTTTCTTTCCCCACCCCACCCCCAAACAAAGTTTCTAAATTCTCAAAGTGGTACTTTGTAGATGTGGTGGGGAAGCTCATCAGAGTTTAGGAGGAGTATTTTTTAAAGCCTCCCAAGTGACAGAGAGGTTTGTCCTCTCTTCCCCCAACCGTGTTTTAGACAACTTGATGAAGTTTCTCCAATATTGAAGCAATTCTTAGTCTCAATACTTAAATTCAAAACCAATTATTTCCTTATTGATAAGGAATTTTCAACCTTTTCCTTTTGTCTGCTTTATTAAACAGCTTTCAGTCTATTGAAACAGTGGTTAAAATAATAGATCTTAACCTGTTTAAGGGGTTTTGGACAATTTTGAAAACATAGTAAAAGCTGTGAATTCTCCCTCCAGAAAAAAATATAAATACATAAAAAGTATTGTTTCTAATATCAAGTGTTTCTTGGATTTGTTAAGAAACACATTTTAAAAGAGGTTTAAAGTAACTCTTGAAAGTTGTCTAAGTCTCAAATAATACAGCATTATTTTATTTTATTTTATTTTATTGATTTGTGCATTCATTGGTTGATTTTTTTATGTGCCCCGACCAGGAATCGAACTCACAACTTTGGCATATGGGGATGATGCTCTAACCAACTGAGTACCTGACCAGGGCACAATAGAGCCCAATTTAAATCAGAATCAAGTTACAGGTGGGATTGTCAGTTTCCAGTAGAAAAATTGGGGTAGCACATTTTCATTCTCTTGTGGTGAATTTACAATACATTCCACTTACTCCAACCTTCTAAATGCCAGTGGTAACTCCCAGATTACAGTAGGATCTCTTTGTGGAGGAAAAAAGTATATTTAAAAGCTCACATTTCAGCCAATACCGGTTTGGCTCAGTGGATAGAGCGTCGGCCTGCGAACTGAAGGGTCCCAGGTTCGATTCCGGTCAAGGGCATGTACATGGTTGCGGGCACATCCCCAGTGCGGGGCATGCAGGAGGTGGCTGATTGATGTCTCTCATCGATGTTTCTAACTTTCTATCCCTCTCCCTTCCTCTCTGTGAAAAATCAATAAAATATATTTTTTTAAAAAAAAGCTCACATTTCAGATACAAGTGTTTTAAAAAAGTAGTGTGGTGGTTTCAAATATAGGCGTGAGAGTCATACTATGGCTTCCACAACTTAGTATGAGACCTTGAGCAGTTAACTAATGTTCTGTTTTCTCAGCTATCTGACAGGGTTGTAATGAGAATAAAGGAAATTTACCATATGAATTGCTTAGCACAGTGCCTAACACCCAGTAAATGTTAGCTATTCTGAATAAACAGTAGTTCATAGTTCAGACGAATTTAAGTTGTTCTAACTCCTTGAAGTGAGACCTTAATGTTAAATTCCAAATACTAGTTAGTCTTTTTGCATTCCCAACTCAGTAGAAATCCTCAAGAGAGGAGTGTTTGTCAGAATTACCTGAGAGACTTTTTGAACTCCCATTATCCTCATTAATCATCTTCAGATTTGCTTCCACTACCACCCAGAGTAAGCCAGTGCCCTGGTTGGGGGGTGTGGCCCTCCTACAGGTGAAAATGTGGAAAGGGAGAGGGAAAACTTCAGAACCACATGTTGACTTCATCTCCCATCCTGGGATGGCTAGAAAACAGAACCTTTCAGTTTACTTGGCACTTCTTTATTTAAAAATAAACTTTATGACACAAATAACAATAAAACAAACACTTGAAGGCTCTAGACAGCTCCATGTATGATTTACAGCCCCAAATACTATAATACAAACTGTATTGCAGATGTGAAAAAGCCATAAGAATTTGTTTAGTACAGTGGCACCTTGAGATACAAGTTTAATTCGTTCTGTAACCTTGAGGCGTGGGAAACTATGAGATGCTCCAGTCACGGTAAACTGGTGGGTCGTGTGCAGCCGGCTGATCCGTGCGATTACTCCTATCTCAAATGTTGCTCATATTTCAAAACAGAAATCGCTCGCTCGATGGCTCGTATCTCAAAAATCTCGTATGTTAGGGCACTCGTATCTCGAGGTACCACTGTACTATGTTTTGTAATTTAAATATTTTAGTGTTTGTTCCAAGTTTCTTGATGTGTTTTCAAAATTCAAGTTTAGAATACAAATTTTGGGTTTTAAAAGGTTTGCTTCTCATTTTCATTGTAAGATTTCTTTTTTCTAATTAAATTATCAGATTTAATTCTTAGATCACCAAATAAGTATGGGTTTTCTAACTTTGAGCAATAAATATCAAACTGGGCAGGATTTGTTTACCAGAAAATGTAATGTAAATTCTTAAAAAGAAAAGATGAAATTTCTTACAATAAAACCAGAAGTTTCTCTTTGACTCCATCCTTACATGATGACTTTTTAAATCATTATTTAGAAGTTATTGCATAGTAATACATCTATTCAATTAATATACACTTTATATCTCAGTCTAGTTAATTGACTTCTAGTTTCAAGGACTCCTCATTTTATAACATAAATCCGATGTCTTTTTTCATGCAAACTTCTAATAAAATTTTAAGTACTTAAGCTGTATTTTGTCAGTAAGAGCTGTGTAAAGAGAACTGCCTGGAGCTTTCTCTAGGTGTCAAATCTTACTACAGACAGGGTTCTAATACTTGGAAGATAGTCTCTCAACATATAGGTCAAAAAGGCTATGCTGCTCAGTTCTCCTCCCTCCAGTACTCATTACAAAATAATAACTGAATTTCCATGAACTCTTGTTCTCCAACATTTGCTATCTTTGTGCATCTTGCCAGGGACATGCTTACCACCAGTCTGTAATACAGTGCTTTAGAGGCTAGATACAGTTCAGAATTGCTCATGTGCATGATTTACAAAATAATTAGACTTCTGACATTGTTTTCAAATTAAGATAATACGTCATAGTGCCTAAGAATTATGGATTTGAAGCCAAACTCCTATGCTCAACTGGTTCTCTAGGCAAGTTGCCTGGGCCTTAGTCTCCTCATTTGTAAATATAGGATAGTAGGATCCTCATAAAAATTAAATGAAATACATTGTGAAGTGTTTAGAATAATGTCTGGCATGTAGTAAGCATTCAGTAAAGGGGAGGAGTTCTCATTCCACAGTTCTCCAGTTTTTAAATCACAGTCTCAGTGTTATACTTCAAGTAGAAGTATGTCCACTCTGGGAAGACTAGTTGACCACCTAGTTAGTTGATCTTCATCCTAACCATGATCCCAGACTCAACAATTAGCTGTGTCCAAACCTTAAATCAAACTGAAATTAACATTTACTAATTTATTGATCAACAATGAGAAATTTAATAAGTAGGCAAGTACTTATATTTGCTTATTAGTGCATTCTCTACTAGTTGACAGATCTACATGAGAAGTCATTGTAATCAGAATATTGCACAGTCAAGGAGGAGAAAATTAGAACCAGGACAGTAAGCTGGATTTACTTTTAACATTTTACTATGGAAAATTTCAAACATGCTTAAAAGTAGCCCTAGCTGATTTGGTTCAGTGGATAGAGTGTCAGCCTGTGGACTGAAGGGTCTCAGGTTCGATTCTGGTCAAGGACACATGCCTGGGTGGTGGGTTTGATCCCCAGTAGGGGGTGTGCAGGAAGCAGCCAATCAATGATTCTCATCATGTTTTAAAAAAACATGCTTAAAAGTAAAGAACCCCTCATCTAGTTTTTAACAATGATCAACATTTTGTCAGTCCTTTCATCTGTCAGCTCCTTTCTTGGGGAGGTGAAAGGGGCTGTAGTATTTAAACAAATCCCAACCCTGGCTGGTTTGGCTCAGTGGATAGAGCATCAGCTCTGGACTGAAGGGACAGGGGTACAATTCCAGTCAGGGATACACACTAAGGGTGAGGGCTCAATCCCCATAGGGGGCGTACAGGAGGCAGCCTATCAATGATTTTCATCATTGATGTTTCTAGCTCTCCCTTTCCCTTCCTTTCTGAGAACAATAAAAAAATTTTAAATAATAATAATAAAGTAAAATAGTTTAAAAAAACAACAAAACAAATTCCAGACATTGCATTTTACCAGGAAATTCTTCAGTGTGTAACTATTATAGATAAACCCAAATATAAATAACTCCTCTACCTTTATCATATATTTGAAGCCTCTACTGTTTTTTTTAAAAAGACCTGAAGTTTTTCTTCAAGAGATTATTTCTGCTTATTTCTTCTAAGTGTTGAAGATTTCCATAAGGATGCCATTCATTTCTATTATCTGCTTTCATAATAAAATTTAAATAGTTACCATTTATTGACCATATAATATGACAGATATCATGTTTTATGTATTAGATTGAAAAAAAATTTGTACATCAAAACAAGATTGAGCCTAGCCAGTGTTCCTCAGTGGTTGAGCATCGACCCATGAACCCAGAGGTCATGGTTTGATTCCCAGTTAGGGCACATGCCCGTGTTCTGGGCTTGAATCTCCAGTGTGGGGAGTGAATGCAGGAGGCAGCCAATCAATGACTCTCATTGGTGATGTTTCTATCTCTCCCTCTCCCTTCCTCTCTGAACTTAATAAAAATATATTTTTTTAAAAATGCGATTTAATGTTGGCAATTTCACATGGTTCAGCTTAATACATTATCTTCTTTAATCTCAATAACCCTGAGGGTATGTCCATATATTTTTTAAAATATATTTTTATTGATATCGGAGAGGAAAAGAGAGGGAAAGAGAGATAGAAACATCAATGATAAGAGAATCATTGATTGGTTGCCTGCTACCTGTTGCATATACCCTTGACCAGAATCAAACCCAGGACCCCTGAGTCTGCAGGCTGACATTCCATTCACTGAGCCAACCCAGTCAGGGCTTTATGCCCATTTTTACAGATCAGAATGATTAAGTGACTTACCTAAAGTCACATATTTATAAATGGTAAAATCAGGATTTGGATACAGGTCTATCTGTTTCTAAAACCCATGTGTTTAAACACAATACTGTTTTTATTTTAAATCATTTTTCTCCATTACAGTTGATACACATTATTATATTAGTTTCAGGTGTACATCCCAGTGATTAGGCATTACATAACTTACTAAATTATTATCCCAATGAATCTTGTGCCCATCTGACACCATACATAGTTATTAGAATACTAGAGGCCCGATGCACAAAATCATGCACTGGGGGTGGGGGTGGGTCCCTCAGCCCGGTCTGTGCCCTCTCGCAGTCCAGGACCCTTTGCTCCTTACTGCTCACCTGTTTGCTGCTCCCTACCTCTTGACTCCCTCCCTGCTCCTTAGTGTTGCTGCAGAAGCTCCTGCCACTGCCGCCACACTTACCAGCTGTGACCCCGGCTTCTGGCTGAGCAGCTCTCCCCCTGTGGAAGCACACTAATCACCAGGGGGAAGCTACTATGTTGAGCCTTCGCCTCCTGGTGGTCAGTTCATAGCGACCAGTCATTCCACCGGGTGTATAACGTTTATGTATAGGGACGAGAGGGGTGTGGAGGTGTCTCAGCCTGGCCTGCACCCTCTCACAGTATGGGACCCTTCAGGGGATGTCCACCTGCTGACTTATGCCTGCTCCTCCCTTTAGGGGTTCTTAGCGCTGCTGCAGAGGTGGGAGAGGCTCCCACCACTGCCGCTGTCCTCACCAGCTGTGAGCATGATTCTGGCTGAGCAGAGATCCCCCTATAAGAGCACACTGAGGGAGAATCCAAGATGGTGGCATAGGTAAACACCTACACTGCTGCCTCGCACAACAACTTCAAAACTACAACTAAAAGACAGAACGGACATCATCCAGAACCCCACAGGAAAGCTGGCTGAGTGGAAATTCTACAACAAGAAGCAAAGAGATGGGCTCAAGGAGACTCATAGGAGCTGCAAAAAGCTGAGGTACCGAGACGCGTGTGGAGAGAGCGGGTGCCGGAGTGCCTGGCTGGTTTTCTGACGGGAGGGAGACAGAGACTCTCAAAGGCATTGAACCCCTTATCCTACAACACTAAAGCCCAGATCCAGCCGAAACTCATAAGAGGGGAGTTTGGACTGTGAAAAGGGAGAAGTGCACCGAAATTTAGGGGAGCTGCAAAAGATCAAAGGCCTGGTGGTTCGCATGGCACTGCGCACAGGACAGATTGCTGATTGTGCCGCTGGCTTTCACGACTGGGTGGGAGACAGACCCCTCCCAATTGTGCCACTTCAGACTCCACTAAGCCCCTGTTTAGGGCAAAACCCTGGGGACCTAGTCTTGTGTGGTCCTGGTGGCAGGGGAGCCAGAGGGGCAGCGGTCCAGAGGCACTGAGACTCCACACATCCCAAGCTCAACAGAGGCTTCCGTTTTGCAAGTCTGGTATCATAAGGCTGAATTCAACACAGAAGTTTCCTCGGCATAGTTAAAATGCTGAGACAAGGGAAGGGATCACAAACAAAAGAAATGGAGGGGAAAAAAACGACTGGATATAGAGTTCAAAACCACACTTACAAGGTTTTTCAAGAATATGCTAGAAAAGTTGGATAAATTTAGTGAGACCCAAGAGGAGATGAAAAGGGACATATTAGAGACACTGACTGAAATAAAAAATATTATACAGAATCCTAATAGCAGACTAGAGGATGGCAAGAATCAAGTCAAAAATTTGAAATATAAAGAAGACAAAAACATTCAACTGGAAAAGCAAGAAGAGAAAAGAATCCAAAAATGTGAAGATAATGTAAGGAGCCTCTGGGACAGCTTCAAGCGTACCAACATCAGAATTGTGGGAGTGCCAGAAGAAGAGAGAGAGCAAGATACTGAAAACCTATTTAAAGAAATAATGACTGAAAACTTCCCACATCTGGTAAAAGAAAAAGTCCAGGAAGCACACAGAACCCCAAATAAAAGGAATCCAAAGAGGACCACACCAAGACACATCATAATTAAAATACCAAGAGCAAAAGACAAAGAGAGAATATTAAAAGCAGCAAGAGAAAAACAGTTCATTACCTACAAGGGAGCATCCATATGATTGTTAGCTGATTTCTCAACAGAAACGATGCAGGCCAGACGGGAGTGGCAAGAAATATTCAACGTGATGAATAGCAAGAACCTACAACCAAGAATAATCTATCTAGCAAAGCTATCATACAGAATTGAAGGGCAGATAAAGAGCTTCACAGAGAAGAAAAAGCTAAAGGAGTTCATCAACTCCAAACCAGTATTATATGAAATGCTGAAAGGTACTCTTTTAGAAGAGGAAGAAGAAAAAGGTAAAAGCCAAAAAAATTATGAACAACCAATACATATCTATCAACAAGTGAATCTAAAAATCAAGTGAATTAAAAATTTGATCAACAGAATAAACTGGTGAATATAATAGAATCAGGAGCACAGAAAGGGAGTAGGCTGATAATTCTCAGGGGGACAAAAATCATAAAACATCAAACAGACTGAAATTACAGCAGAAAGATTAAAGTTAGGTGAGGTAAATAAGTGATCAATCAAAGGACTTGTATGCATCCATATAAGCATAACCAATGATCACAGACACTGGGGGGTTGGGGTATGCCTGGGAGGGAGGGTGGGCAATGGAGAGATATGTATAAAAAATTAATAAAAATTAATTTAAAAAACAGTACACTGAGCACCAGGGGGCAGTGCCTGCATCATATCGACCTGTTGTTCCACCATTTGGTCAATTGGCATATTACCCTTTTATCATATAAGATTTTTATATATGATTACTGACTATATTCCCTCTGTTGTGCTATACATTCCTATGATTGTTCTGTAATAACCAATTTGTACTTTTAAAAAATATATTATTTTTTATTGATTTCAGGGGAGAAGGGAGAGGAAGAAAGAGGGAGAAACATTGGTGATGAGAGAGAATCATTGATGGGATGCCTCCTGTAATCCCCACACTTGGGATCTAGTCCACAACCTGGGCATATGCCCTGAGAGGGAATTGAACCATGACCTCCTGGTTTATAGGTTGATACTCAATCATGGAGCCACACTAGCCAGGCCAATTTGTACTTCTTAATCCCTTCACCTTTTTTACTCATCCGTCCAACCCCCATCCCACCTTTCAAATGTCAAAATGTTCTCTCTATCTGACTCTTTTTGTTCCGCTTGTCTATAGATTTTTAAAATATTTTTATTGATTTTTTAGAGGAGAAGGGAGAGATAGATAGAAACCAATGACAGAGAAACATTGATCATCTGCCTCCTGCAGGCCCACTACTGGGGATTGAGCTCACAATCCAGGCTAGTGCCCTGAATATCAATGAAACCAATGATGTCTTAGTGCATGGGCCAACATTAAACACTGAGCGACACCGGTCCTGCCATTTATTTTTTTTATATTCAATTTTTGAAAGATAAGTATTTATTGCCATTTAATTCTTCATATTTTTTACATTTCTTTCCCCTTTTCTTAAAGAAGAACCCTCAACCAGTTAACTGCCATGTGTCGAAAATAGAAACTATCCCCATTTGTTCCATATGTGCTGGAATATTTAGGAATTTAAGTTACCATGATTTTCTTTTTTTTTAAATGTATTACATGTATACATATTTTCCCATTGTCCCCCCACTCCCATGCATACACTAATGCCGCAGTGTCTTGTGTTCATTGGGTATGCTTATATGCATGCATCCTAGTCCTTTGGTTGATATCTTATCTACTCCACCTCTCCTTAACCTTCCCGCTATAATTTGACAGGCTCTTTGATGCTTTACTGCCTCTGTATCTATCTTTTTGTTCATCAATTTATGTTGTTCATTATTTGCCATAGGTGAGTGAGATCATGTAATATTTTTCTTTCATTGACTGGCTTATTTCACTTAGAATAATGCTCTCCAGTTCCATCCAGGTTGCTGCAAATGGTAAGAATCCCTTCTTTTTTATGGCAGCATAGTATTCCATTGTGTAGATATACCATGGTTTTCTGATCCACTCATTTGCTGACGGGCAACTAGGCTGTTTCCAAATTGTAGCTATTGTAAATTGTGCTGCTATGAACATAGGGGTGCATGAATCCTTTCTGATTGGTGTTTCTAGTTTCTTAGGATATATTTCTAAGAGTGGGATTGCTTGCACAAATGGGAGTTCCCTTTTTAGTTTTTTGAGGCAACTCCATACTGTTCTCCACAGTGGCTGCACCAGTCTGCATTCCCACCAGCAGTGCACGAGGGTTCCTTTTTCATCCCCATCCTTGCCAACCCTTGTCATATATTGATTTGTTGATGATGGTCATTCTGACAGTTGTGAGATGGTATCACATTGTGGTTTTGATTTGGATATTTAGTGACTTTGAGCATGTATTCATGTTTCTCTTGGCCTTCCTTCTGTCTTCTTTCAAAAGGTCCTATTTAGGTTCGTAGCCCATTTTTTTATTGGAATATTTATCTTCCTTTTATTAAGTTCTATAAGTTGGATCTAGATTCTAGAGATCAAACATTTATCAGTGATAATATTTGCAAATATGTTCTCCCATATAGGGGCTTTCTTGTTGTTTTGTTGATGGTTTCTTTTGCTGTCTAAAACCTTTTTATTTTGATGTGGTCCCATTTGTATATTTTCTCTTTAGCTTCCATTGCCCTTGGAGCAGTATCAGTGAAGTTCTTTCTCCATATCTCTGAGATTGTGCTGCCTGTGGATTCCTCTAGTATTTTTATGCTTTCCCATCTTATGTTTAAGTCCCTGTATCCATTTGGAGTTTATTTTTGTGTATGGTGTAAGTTGGTAGTCTAGTTTAATTTTTTTGCATGAATCTGTCCAATTATCCCAACACCATTTATTGAAGAGACTGTCTTGACTCTATTGTATGTTCATGCCTCCTTTGTGAAATATTAATTGAGCATAGTGGTTTTGGTGGATATCTGGATTCTTTATTCTATTCCATTGGTCTATGCGTCTGTTGTGCCACTACCAGGCTGTTTTGAGAACTGTTGCTTTGAAATCTGGTATTGAGATCCTACCTACTTTATTTTTCTTTCTCAGGATAGCTGTGGCTATTCGGGGTCTTTTTTTGTTTCAGATGAACTTTGGAGATTTCTTTCTAGGTCTGTGAAATATGTCATTGGTATTTTAATGGGTAGTGCATTGAATCTATAGATCGCTTGGGTAGTATGGTCATTTTCATGATGTTGATTCTCCCAATTCATGAGCATGTATGCTCTTCTATCTGTTTACCTCTTCCTCTATCTCTTATTCCAGTGTCCTATAGTTTTCTGTGTATAGGTCTTTTACCTCCTTAGTTAAATTTATCCCTAGGTATCTTAATTTTTTTGGTGCAATGGTAAATGGGGTTGCATTTTTAGTCTCTCACTAATTTCATTATTGGTGTATAGAAATGCCATAGATTTCTTGGCGTTAATTTTGAATCCTGCTACAAATTGAATTGCCGAATTATTTATTAAGTCTGTTCGTTTTTGGATGGAGTATTTTGGGTTTTTTATGTCCAATATCATGTCATCTGCATTTACTTCTTCCTTTCCAATTTGCATGCTTTTTATGTCTTCTTCTTGTCTAATTGCAATGGCTAATACTTACAGTACTATGTCGAACAGGAGTGGTGAGAGTGGGCATTCCTGTCTGGTTCCTGTTCTTAGGAGAAAGGGTTTCATTTTTGCCCACTGAGTATGATGTTACCTGTGGGTTTATCATATATTGCTTTTGTGATGTTGAGGTATAATCCTTCTTTTCCCACCTTGCTGAGGGTTTTTATCAAGAAAGGGTGTTGGATTTTGTCAAATGCTTTTTCTGTATCAATTGATATGACTGTGATTTTTATCTCTAAATTTGTTTATGTGATGTATCACGTTTATTGATTTGCGGATATTGTACCATCCTTGCATTCCTGTGATGAATCTTACTTGGTCATGCTATATGATCTTTCTGATGTACTGCTGGATCCAATTTGCTAGAATTTTGTGGAGGGTGTTAGCATCTATGTTCATGAAGGACATTGGCTTGTAATTCTCTTTTATTGTGTTGTCTTTATCTGGTTTTGGTATTAGAGTGATGCTGGCTTCATAGCAGGTGTTTGGAAGTGTTCCTTCTTCTTTAATATTTTTGAATAGTCTGAGGAGGATAGGTTTTAATTCTTCCTTTAATGTTTGGTAAAACTCTCCTGTGTAGCTATGGCCCGAGGCTTTTGTTTGATGGAAGCTTTTTGATCACTTCATCAATTTCTTCCATAGTTATTGGCCTATTGAGATGTTTAGATTCTTCCTGATTGAGTTTTGGAAGGTTATATTTTTTTCAGGAATATGTCCATTTCCTGCAGGTTGTCCAGTTTGTTGCAATAGAGTTATTCATAGTATTCTTTAACAGTCCTTTGTATTTTGGAGGAGTCTGTTGTCATTTCTCCTCTTTCATTTCTGATTTTGTTTATTT
Source organism: Lasiurus borealis (assembly GCA_004026805.1). Classification (NCBI taxonomy): domain Eukaryota; kingdom Metazoa; phylum Chordata; class Mammalia; order Chiroptera; family Vespertilionidae; genus Lasiurus; species Lasiurus borealis. The sequence goes on from PVJN01000701.1 coordinate 164,524, forward strand.
GGGTCTTCTCTCTTTGCTTCTTGGTGAGCCTGGCTAGAGGTCCATCAACTTTATTTATTCATTCAAAAAACCAGCTCTTGGTTTTGTTGATCTTTTGAATTGTTTCTTTGGTCTCTATGTCGTTTATCTCTGCTCTGATCTTCACTATTTCCTTCCTTCTGCTTACACTGGGCTTTTGTTGTTGCTCTCTTTCTTGGTCTTTGAGTTGTAGGGTTAGGGAATTTATTACCATTGTTTCCTGTTTTTTGCAGTAGGCTTGTAGGGCTATGAACTTCCCTCTCAAGACTGCTTTCACTGTGTCCCATAAAATTTGTATTGTTGTATTGTCATTGTCATTTGTTGCTATGATGTTTTTTATTTCTTCCTTTATCTCTCTGATTACACAGTCATTGTTTAATAGCATGCTGTTTCGTCTCCATGTGTTTGATATCTTTGGATTGTTTTTATTGTAGTTGATTTCCAGTTTTATACCACTGTGATCTAAGAAAATGCTTGATATGATTTCTGTCTTCTTAAATTTGAAGATACTTTTCTTATGACCCAACATATGATCTATTTTGAAAATGACCCATGTGCACTAGAGAAGAATGTATATTCTGTGGCTTTGGGGTGAAATGTTCTGAAGATGTCAATTAATTCCATCTGGTCTAGTGAGTCATTTAGGATTGATGTTTCCTTGGTGGTTTTTTTGTTTAGAGTATTTGTCCAGTGGTGACAGTGGGGTATTAAAGTATCTTACTATGATTATATTGCTGTCAATTTTTCCCTTGATGTCCCCCAGGACTTTTTTTGTGTATTTAGGTGTTCCTGTATTGGGTGAGTATATGTTTACCAGAGTTATTTCTTCTTGTTGGATTGCTCCCTTTAGTATTATGAAGTGGCCTTCCTTATCTCTTGTTATGTCCTTCACTTTGAGATCTAATTTGTCAGATATAAGTATTGTAACCCCAGCTTTTTTTCATTTCCATTTGCCTGAAATACCATCTTCCATCCCTTCACCCTCAGTCTCTTTTTCTGAGGTGGGTTTCCTGTTAACAGCAGATATATGGGTCATGTTTTCTTATCCTATTGTTACCCTATGTCTTTTGACTGGAGCATTTAATCCATTTACATTTAAAATTATTGATAGGTACTTAGCTGTTGCCATTTTTATTCTTTACCCCTGTGTTCCTTCTTCGCTTCCTATTTCTTTTTTTACAGAAGACACTTTAACATTTCTTGCATTGCTGGTTTGGTTGTAGTAAATTCCCTTAGTCCCTTTTGGTCTGTGCAGCTCCTGATTTCACCTTCAATTTTGATTGAAATCCTTGCTGAGTACAGTATTCTTGGATTCAGACCTTTCCTTTACATGACTTTGTATATTTCATTCCATTCTCTTCTGGCCTGATGAATTTCTGTTTGGAAAGTAATTGCTAGTCTAATGGGGGTTCCTTTCTATGTAACTTTCTGTCTCTCTCTGGCCACTTTTAACATTCTTACTTTGTTGTTGGTGTTTGCCAATTTAATTACAATGTTTTTTGATGTCGTTCTTTGGGGGTTCATTCTGCTTGCTACTCTGTGAGCTTCTTGGATTTATATGAGTTTTTCCTATATCAGGGAAGTTTTCTGTCAGTATTTCTTCAAACAGGTTTTCTATTCCTTGTTCAGTTTCCACTCTTTCGGGAATCCCTATTATGCAGATGTTGTTTTGTTTTGTGTTATCCAAAAGTTCCCTTAGGCTCTAGTCTTGCTTTTTAAATTTTTTTTCTAGAAGCTGCTGTACTTGGATATTGTTTCCTACCTCGTCTTCTAGCTCACTGATTCGGTCCTCTGCTTCTTCTAGTCTACTTTTGATGCTTTCTATTGAGTTCTTTACACCAGCGATGTCATTTTTCATTTCTTCTTAATTCTTTTTAATTTCCTCTTGGTTCTTACTAATATTGTTGAATTTTTCTTTCTTTCTTTTCAGCCACCTTATGACCATTTCTCTGAACTCTTTCTCTGGCAAGTTGTTTGCTTTTATTTTGTTTACTTTCCTTTCTGGTGATACCTGTTTTTCTTTCACATGCGGGCTGTTTTTTTTTGTCTGCCCATGGTCTTTCTTCTTCCCTTGTCTGGTTATGTAGTTCTCTCTCCTTATCCCAGGTGAAATATGACCTTTCTATGTGGCGTGTAGAGTTCCTCTGAATCCAAATGTTTGCACCGATTGGGGAAGAGTGTTCCAGTTCTCCTGGCTGTTTGGCGGGTGCCGCAGCTGTAGCTTCTCAGGCTGTTTGATAGGTGCTGCAGTTGTAGCTTTTCAGGCTGCCATAAGCATCCACTTGCCCAGGGAGCAGTGTTGGTTGTTTCCAAGTGTGCGGCGTTCCACTGAGGCGATGCCCGCTGTCTCCACTTCTCAGCTGGCTGTGGAAGTGACATAGTAGGGGGACTGAGGAGATTGGGACCAGTCCCTCCCGCTTCACCTCCCAGAAACACAGGGACCCCATAAACTAAAACAAAATAAACAAACGTTCCTCTCCTGCTCTTGGCATTTTAATTATGATGTATCTTGGTGTGGTCCTCTTTGGATTCCTTTTGTTTGGGGTTCTCTGCACTTCCTGGACTTGTAACTCTATTTCTTCACCAGGTGGGGGAAGTTTTTTGTCATTATTTCTTCAAATAGGTTTTCAATATCTTGCTCTCTCTCTTCTTCTGACACCCACATAATTCGGATGTTGGTACGCTAGAAGTTGTCCCAGAGGCTCCTTACACTTTATATTTTTTGCATTCTTTTTTCTTTTTTCTTTTCCAGTTGAGTGTTTTCTCCTTCTTCGTATTTCAAATTTTTTACTTATTCCTGTGTTACTCTAGTCTGCTGCTAGGTCTCTGTATAATATATTTTATTTCAGTTAGTGTATGTTGAATTTCTAGTTGGTCCTTTTTCATACCCTCAAGTGTCTAATTAAATTTATCAACCTTTTCCAATAAATTCTTGAAAAACCTTATAACCTTGGTTTTGACCTCTGTATCCAGTCATTTGTTTTCCTCCATTTTTTTTTGATCTGCTCTTTTGTCCCCATATTTTCTCTGCTTCCCTGTGTTGGTACATTACCTTTGTGTGTTAGTTGTCCTATATGGCCCAGTAGCTCAGCCTCCTCAGTTACCTGAGGTGAACACGCTTGGTGCACCCCTTTGTGGACTGTGTGTACAACCTTGTTGTAGTTATGTCTTGATTGTTGTTGGTATCACTGGGGGCAATTGACCTCCAGGCCAATTGCCTGTGCGGATCAGCTATGTTTACTCTGGGAGAACTTCTGTGCTGGATTCAGCTTTATGAGACAAGACTTGCAAAATTGCAAAAGCCTCTGTTGTCAGGTTGGATGGGGCAGAGTCTCAGGACTGAGCAGACAGCCTTGGCTTCCCATCAGCCCTGCCCTATGTGGCTCCTGAATCTCAGTGTCCTTTGGTAATTGCTGCAGCCCTCTCTGTGTGCACTGGCATGCACTTCCAGATCTTCCCTTTTGCTGCTCCCCTGAATTTCCGTGTGCTCTGGTGACCCGTATTAGTCTGGGTCCCCAGGGTCTCACCCGAAACGGGTTCAGTGCAGTTGGAATTGGAGTTCAGTGCAGTCGGGAGGTTCTGTCTTCCTCCCGCTAGAGAAAGCCAGCGACACAATCAGCAGTCAGTCCTTTCTGCATGTACTTGTGTGCACGCCTCCCGATGTCTGCCTTTTGTGGCTCCCCTAAGTTTTCGTGCACTCCTCCCTTTTCCCGACAGTCCAGACTCCCTCCATATGAGTTTTGCCTGGAACTGGGGTTCAGTGTAGTCGGAACTGGGGTTCAGTGCAGTCAGGAGTTTTTGTCTCCCTCCTGTTAGATCAGCAGTTCTCAACCTCTGGGTTGCGACCCCTTTGGGGGTCGAACGACCCTTTCACAGGGATCGCCTAAGACCATCGGAAAATGCAGATATTTACATCACGATGCATAACAGTACAAAAATTTCATGGTTGGGGGTCACCACCACATGAGGAACTGTATGCAAGGGTCACGGCCTCAGGAAGGTTGAGAACCACTGTGCTAGAGGAAGACAGCCAGGCACTTCGCTGCCTGTCCCCTCCATGAATGTGTCCATAACTCAGCTTTTTGCAGCTCCTCTGAGTCTCCATGAGGCCCTCTCTTTCCTTCTAGTTGTAGAATTTCCATTCAGCCAGCTTTCCTGTGGTTCTGGATGATGTCCATTCTGTCTTTTAGCTGTAGTTTTGAAATTGTTGTGCGAGGCAGCAGTTTAGGTGTCCACCTATGCCGCCATCTTGGTTTCTTTTGTCTGGTTAGGCTTATATGCATGCATACAAGTCCTTTGGTTGATCTCTTCTTCTTGCTCCCACCCTCCCCTATGTTCCCTTAGGTTTGACATTCTGATCAATGTTTCTCTGTCTCTGGATTTGTTTTTGTTCATTATATTCCACAAATGAGTGAGATCATGTGATAGTTTAATTTTCTCTGCCTGGCTTATTTCACTTAGCATAATGCTCTCCAGCTCCATCCATGTTGTTGCAAATGATAAGAACTCCTTCTTTTTCACCACAGCGTAGTATTCCATTGTGTAGATATACCACCATTTTTTAATTCACTCATGTTCTGATGGGCACTTTGGCTGTTTCCAAATCTTAGCTATGGGGAATTGTGCTGCTATGAACATAGGGGTGCATATATCCTTTCTGATTCGTGTTTCTAGTTTCTTGGGATATATTCCTAGAAGTGGGGTTGTTGGGTCAAATAGGAGTACCATTTTCAATTTTTTTTTTTTGAGGAAACTCCATACTGTTCTCCACAGTGGTGGCACCAGTCTGCATTCCCACCAGCAGCGCACAAGGATTCCTTTTTCTCTGCATCCTCGCCAACACTTGTCATTTGTTGACTTGTTGATGATTGCCATTCTAACAGGTGGTATGACATGGTACTGCATTGTTGTTTTGAGGATGGTCCTGTTTTCAATAGGATAGACAAGAAGGTCTCTAATGAGGTGGTAGCATCTTATCTAAGATTTGAAAATGAGAAAGAGCCAGCCTTTTATCGAGCCAAAGGAAGGTCGTACTAGGCAAAGGGAAACAGCAAAATCAAAGACTAGGACAGAAAAGAGGTTGGTGTGTTGGAGAAACTGGAGCTAGAGTACCTCAGAGTGTACTGACCAGAAGCCAAAGGTGGAAGGGAATGTGAGGAATGAAGGAATATTCAGTATTTAAAATGCAACAGAGAAGTCAAGTAAGAACTGAAATGTATCCATTGAATTTGGGAATTGGGAGATCAGTGGAGTGATAAGAATAGGAAATAGATCAATTCTGAATGAATTAAGGACTTAGATATGATAGACAAATTTTTTTTACTTTGTTTTTCGTTAATCCTCACCTGAGAATATTTTTTCATTGATTTTTAGGGAGAGTGGAAGAGAGAGGGAAAGACAGAGAGAAACATCAATGTGAGAGAAATATACATCAATTGGTTGCCTCCTGCACGAGCTCTAACCAGGCCCAGTCCAGGGAGGAGCCTGCAACCAAGGTATGTGCCCTTGACCTGAATGGAACTATGGACCCTTTGGTCTGTAGCCCGACGCTTTATTCACTGAGCCAAATTGGCTAGGGCAAAATTTTTTTTTTTTTTTTTTTTTTTTTTTTTTTTACTTTTTAGACAAAAATATGAGAGAATATTTCTGTAACCCCAGTTTAGGGAAGGATTTCTTAGACAAAACCTTAAAAGCACAAACCATAAAAGAAAGTTTGATATATTTGATGGTGTTAAAAAATCAACTTCTGCTAAAAGACATCATTGATTAATAAATTAAAAAAAACAAACAGGCTGCATGGTCTGGCAAAAGATATTTGCAATTCATATAACTGACAAAGGATAACTATCATATATATATATATGTATACACACATACATATACATATATATTAAACTATTGTACATCAATAAGAAAAAGACAAGCCACTCAATAGGAAGTTGACCAAAAGACATATATAGGCAGTTCACATAAGAGGAAACGCGAATGACCAAAGAACAATGAAAAGATGAGCGATCTCATCAGTAATCAGGGAAATGCAAAGTCCAACCACAATGAGATCATTTATATTTATCAGACTGACAAATACTACAAAGTCTGATAACACCAGTGTTGTTGAGAAGGTTGTGCAATAGAAATCTTGCTACAGAAGTTTACCATCGCTTTGGATAGATTTTCACCTGTACTAAGTCTGAACAGGCATACCTAGTTTTTGTTTGTTTGTTTGAAATATACTTTTATTGATTTTAGAGAGGAAGAGAGAGGGATAAAAAGATAGAAACATCATTGATGAGAGAGAATCATTGATCAGATACCTCCTGCACATCCCTCACTGGAGATCAAGCCCACAACCTAGGAATATGCCCTGACCGGGAATCTAACCATGACCTCCTAGGTCCACACTCAATCACTGAACCATGCCAGTCAGGCCAATTTTACCTTTCTGAGGCTAGCTTTTACGCTTTTTTAAAAAAGCCAGAATCAGAGAGAATCCAAGATGGCGGCATAGGTAAACACCTACACTGCTGCCTTGCACAACAATTTCAAAACTACAACTAAAAGACAGAACGGACATCACCCAGAACCACAGGAAAGCTGGCTGAGTGTAACTTCTACAGCTAGAAGGAAAGAGGGGCTCACAGAAACCCAGAGGAGCTGCAAAAAGCTGAGGTACGGAGACGCGCGCGCTGAGAGAGCGGGTGCCCGAGTACCTGGCTGGCTTTCTCTAGCGGGAGGGAAATGGAGACTCCCAGCAGCATTGAACCCCTTATCTTAAGACACTAAACCCCAGATCCAGGCAACACTCATATGGGAGGAGTTTGGACTGTGAAAAGGGAGAGGTGCACAGAAATTTAGGGGAGTCGCAAAAGATCAGAGGGACTGGTGGCGTGCACAGCACTGTGCAGAGGACAGATTGCTGATTGTGCCCCTGGCTTTCGCGAGTGGGCGGGAGACAGACCCTCCCAACTGTGCCACTTTTGAGTCCACTAAGCCCCTGTTTCGGGTGAAACCCTGGAGACCTAGACTCGTGTGGTCCTGGTGCGCAGAGGAGCTGGAAAGGCAGGGGTCTAGAGGCACTGCGGGCGCGCACGTGCACAAGCACTGCTCCAGCGATTGCCCAGTCACGTGAGACTCAGGGGCCGTGGAGGGTGGGGCCGACTGGAAGGCAAGGCGGTCCCTTAAGCCCTGAGACTCCACCCATCCCAAGCTCAACAGAGGCTTCTTCCATTTTGCAAGTCTGGTATCATAAGGCTGAATTCAACACAGAAGTTTCCCCGGCATAGTGAAAGTTCTGAGACAAGGGAAGGCATCACAAACAAAAGAAATGGAGGGGAAAAAAGGACTAGATATAGAGTTCAAAACCACATTTTTAAGGTTTTTCAAGAATATGCTAGAAAAATTGGATAAAATTAGCGAGAGCCAAGAGGAGATGAAAAAGGACCAACTAGAGATGCAAAAAAGCCAACTAGAGATGGAAAAGGTCCAACTAGAAATGATAAAGGACCAAATAGAAATTAAACATACACTGACTGAAATAAAAAATACAGAGTCCTATTAGCAGATTAGAGAAAGGCAAGAATCAAGTAAAAAATTTGAAATATAAAAAATCAGAAAACATTCAACTGGAAAAGCAAGAAGAGAAAAGAATCCAAAAATGTGAACATAATGTAAGGAGACTCTGGGACAGCTTCAAGCATACCAACATCAGAATTGTGGGGGTGCCAGAAGAAGAGAGAAAGAGCAACATACTGAAAACCTATTTAAAGAAATAATGACTGAAAACTTCCCACATCTGGTAAAAGAAATAGACTTACAAGTCCAGGAAGTACACAGAACCCCAAATAAAAGGAATCCAAAGAGGACCACACCAAGACACATCATAATTAAAATACCAAGAGCAAAAGACAAAGAGAGAATATTAAAAGCAGCTAGAGAAAAACAGTTCATTACCTACAAGGGAGCACCCATACGACAGTCAAATGATTTCTCAACAGAAACGATGCAGGCCAGACGAGAGTGGCAAGAAATATTCAACGTGATGAATAGCAAGAACCTACAACCAAGAAGAATCTATCCAGCAAAGCTATCATTCAGCATTGAAGGGCAGATAAAGAGCTTCACAGAGAAGAAAAAGCTAAAGGAGTTCATCAACTCCAAACCAGTATTATATGAAATGCTGAAAGGTACTCTTTTAGAAGAGGAAGAAGAAACAGGTAAAAGACAAAAAATTACGAACAATAAATACATATCTATTAACAAGTGAATCTACAAATTAAGTGAATTAAAAATTTGATCAACAGAATAAACTGATGAATATAGTAGAATCAGGAGCCCAGAAAGGGAGTAGGCTGATAATTCTCAAGGGGAGAGGGGTGAGGGGTGTACAGGGAGAGACTGGACAAAAATCATACACCTATGGATGAGATCAATGGGAGGGAGGTAAGGGCAGAGGGAAGGGTGGGAGCTGGGTGGAGGGATGCTATGGAGGGGAAAAAAGAGAAACAAATGTAATAATCTGAACAATAAAGATTGAATTAAAAAAAAAAAGCCAGAATCAAAGCAGCCTTTTAGTCTCAGGCTAACTTTGCTCCACTACTGAGGCAAAGCCCTTCTCAGTATTTCACCTAGTGTCTTGTGAATTATGTAAGTTTTCTCACTTGGACTGGTGAGAACACAAGCCATCTAGTCCCTGTGTGAGCTTTGAGTATTTTTCTAATATTTTCAGGTGGTTCTTTGTCCAACTTTAGGTAGTTTCTTTACTTTCATTTGCTACTCAATACTCAAGGGGCATCCTCTGCAAATCTCCAGAGCTTTCTCTTTGTACATCTCTCTGCTCTCCAGTCGTCTGTCCTGTGAACTTTAGCTACCTTGCCCTCCCTGGAGTGCCAACTATGTCTTCTCAACTTAGAGAGACTGTTGGGCTCCACTTGGGTTTCACTTATCTGTCCTGTGGCTTAGAATCTATCTCCAGATGGTATGCTAGGACAATCATATGGCTCATCTTGTTTTTTTCTCCTCTTTCTGTGACCATTATTATGTGCTGCCTCATGTGGAATGTCTGAAAACTATTGTTTCATATACTTTGCCCATTTGTTGTTGTTTCAGGTAGGAGGATAAATTAGTCAATCTTGGCCATAATTGAAAGTCTTTTCTGGCTTTTTGTGAGATGGGGGTTTAAAATTTTAGATGTCATATTTTTCTGGGCAATGAAGAAGTTCACGATATGGCTCTGAGAGTGGAGGCTGAAATGAAATGGAAAACAAAGTTCCTGGAGTAAAGGCAGAGTAGGAAATGGATAGCTAGATTGTAAAATGCATCATTCATATTTCTGCTCAACACACAACTTAAGTGGGGGTGAAAACTCATTATAGAGGCATGAGAATGATAAAGGGTTTGGAGAAATAAATTAACAATGGGTTTGGAGAACTGTGAAGTATTTACTATAGCTGGAATATACAGTACCTAGGAAGCCGTGTCAGGAAATAAATATGTGAAGGATGCTGTCTTGTCATACTAAGGAATTTGGGTATTTTCTTGATGGCAATTGAAAAGGCTAAGAAATTGGGAAGCCAGGAGTCAGATGGTCACCTAGATCAGTGGTTGGCAAACTGTGGCTTGAGAGCTGCAGTTTGCTGCTCTGTTAACTAATGAGTTTGCCGACCACTGACCTAGATTAATTCTGGAGTCAGCTGATGACAGGACACAGGGCAGAAAGGAAAACTGAAAGCTAGATTAAAAAATTCTTCCTGAATAAGGAGGTTGGGATGATAGTTTTAAAGTTGTGTAGGCTGTTACAAAACCAGGTACCATGAGCCTCAAAGGAACAAAAATTATTTACCCATGAGTGATGGACTTGGCAACAAGGAGTAAGGAGAAAGCTTTCCTCATCTGTCTAACCCCACTGCTGTCTTTGTGGTAGTCAGTGTGAGAAAAGAAGCAATCTCCTTTAGAGGAGATGCAGGAAAGCAGGAGCTTCAGGAGAGAACCCCAGGACAGTTAAAGCAAGGGATGGAAGGTAAAATTCAATGGAGAAAACTAGGGTGTAGGATAGTTTGTTTTCCATGGAGCAGGAGCTCCAGAAAGTGTAGTGGAAAGGCCTCTGAGAAAAGCAAACAGTGAGAAAAACAAGTTGAGGGTGTTTGTGGAGGAAAAAGAGCATCTTGGACTCTAATACTAGTTTTCACTTATTTTCCAATCTTGTGAAGGTGGCAATACCCCCTCTATAGTAGTATTCCCTTATCCATAGCTTCACTTTTTGTGGTTTCATTACCTGCAATCAACCATGGTTTGAAAATATTAAATGGAAAATTCCAGAAATAAGCAATTCATAATTTTTAAATTGTGCACTGTTCTGAATAGGGTGATGAAATCTCAAGCCATCTCACTCTGTCCCACCCAGGACATGAATTATCCTTTTGTCCAGCCATATGCTGTATATGCTCTCAGCCTATTAACATGTAGTAGTCCTCTCCATTATAAGATCGATGCTCAAAGGGAGAGAGAGGCCACATTTACAAAACTTTTATTACAGTATATTGTTATAACTGTTCTATTTTCTTATTATTGTTAATCCCTTGCTTTACCTAATTTATAAATTTAACTTTATCATAAGCATGTATGTATAGGAAAAAACATAGTATACAGGGTGGGGAAAAAGTGGGTTTATAGTTGTTTGTATGGAAAATAATACAGTAATTAATAAATAATACAAGAATAAATTATCAACCTACTTTTGCCTCACCCTTTATATAGAGTTCAGTACTATCTGTGGTTTCAGGCATCCTCTGCGGGTCTTGGAACATACCCCCTCAGATAATGGTGACTACTGTATTGTCACTCTTGCTTTAATGCCATTCTATTTGTTAATATAATTTTAATTGATTAAAATTTTTTTTTGTTAATCCTCACCTGAGGACATTTTTTTCCATTGATTTTTTTAGAGTTAAAGGGTGTGAGAGAGGCAGAGAGAAGGAGGGAAGAAACTTTTATGTGAAAGAGACACATAAATTGGTTGCCACCCGCATGCGCTTTACCCAGGACCAGGGATCAAACCCACAACCCAGGTACATGCCCTTGACTGGTGTGCTGGTCAGCACTCCAACCACTGAGCAACATAGGCCAGGGCTTAATTGATGATTTTTATTTTTGAGAGCGAAACATCAATTTGTTGTTCTACTTATTTATACATTTTATTGGTTGCTTCTTGTATCTTTTTTGAAAATATATTTTATTGATCTTAGAGAGGAAGGAAGAGGGAGAGAAAGATAGAAACATATTGATGAGAGAGAATTACCTATCAGCTGCCTCTTGCACACCCCCCACTGAGGATCAAGCCTGCAACCCAGGCATGTGCCCTTGGCGGGAATCAAGCCTGGGACCTTTCTGTCCACAGACCAACGCTCTATCCATTGAGCAAAACTAGCTAGGGTTTTAATGCCATTCTTAATGTGTTCTATTACAATCAATTTTAGTTTCACTTGAACATATTTCTAACTCTTTGTTTTCTGTATAAAATCCACATAATCAGATTAGGATGTCTTTAAGTAAATAATCTCTCTAGCCCTTATGAATTGTGCTCTCTCTGTAACAGAAAAATCTTCTCATTCTAATATCTTAGGAGGCTAAATTGTTTTCTCTGACACTATCAAATAGCTCTGTATTCACTACTGCTCATGTCCTCCCTGCTCTCCCAGAACCCCTGCTTTCAATTGGAGGAGAAAATGGAAATGCCCTTTTATGCTCCCTAGTTTTCAGCTTTTGTCCAGGCATCATTCCATAGAAGTGCTTTGCAATTTACTTATAGAAGTGCTATTCAATTGTGTATGAGGCACTTGGAGCAGACAGAGGTCAGAAAGTTTGGTTGATTCTATAACATCCTGCAGATTCACAGTATTTATAGCAACCTCATCCCCTTTTAACATTACATAGAATATTTAATTTTTATATACATTATGTATAGTACAAAAATAAAATATGCAGAAAGGTATGTGATAAAGAGTAAGTTTTCCTCCCTTTTCTATCCCTCAATTCACTTCCTCTCCCTATAGGCAACCACAATTATCAGTTTTAATATTCTTCCAGAAATATTCAATTATATATTCCTTGGAAAAAAAAAACACCACAAATTGTAGCACTATATGCCCACTGTTTTGCACCTTGCTTTTTTTTTTTCATTGATTTTTAGAGAGGAAGGGAGATGGAGGAAGAGAGAGAAACATCTATTGGTTGCCTCCCACATGCCCCCCACCAGGTATTAACTTGGACATGGAATTGAACCGGTGACCCTTCGGTACTTGGGTTCACACTCAACACTCAACCAACTGAGCCACACTGGTCAGGGTAGCACCTTGCTTTTTTCACTTAACAGCATGCTCTGGAGCTCTTCCCAAGTAAGTCCATATAGAGTTGCTCATCTTTTTTGTGACTGCATAGTATTACACTGCTAGCTATACCATGGTTTATTTAATCAATTTCTTACTGGTAGACTTTTAGGTTACTTCCAATTTTTAGCTCTTGCAAACAATTGTTTCAGTGAATACTTTTTGTACATGTGTCATTTCAAACATGTATTTATAGGTTATATATAGAATAATATATAGATTATAAAAAAATTAATTATAGAATACATCCCTTGAAGTGGAATTCTAGATCAAAGACTATAGCACAATGACTTTTTAAAATTAAAAAAAAATTTCAATTACAGTTTACATTCAATATTATTTTGTATTAGTTTCAGGTGTACAGCATAGTGGCACTATGACTTTTGATTGGCCATGAGGAGGCTCTATCCAGTGATTATTGAACACCGTGGCAGCAAGTCATCCACTTCCACATCCACTTCTGCTACTGCTGCCAAGGGCAACTGTTTCCACTTCTTTTATTTTACTTACAGAATCCTTCCTCTTCTGCGGAGTATGTGATAAAAACATTTTGTCTAGTGGTTCTGTATAATCCCTTCATGGAGAATGCTTATGCTTCATATCTGTGGTGTAATGTGTCTGGTTCAACTTGTTATTCTTTTCACATTCTTCTACTTATCATAACCTTGATTATGGAAACCCTCTGCTAACTTTCTAGCATCTTGCCTCTCCTTTTGCCCAAACCCCTTTTTACTACATCTCTTTCTCCCCCTCCTCCTTCTTATTTTCCTTTCCCTTCTCTTTTTTTCTTTTCCTATCCCCTCTTCCTCCTCCTCCTTTGTGATGTTATTTTGACATGTCAGTTTGGCTAGGCTATAGTTATTTTTTTATTGTTAGATATTTATTTACAATAAAACTCTTTTGAAACTTCACTCAGTCCTCAGTTATTGAATCAAACTAATTTTCATGTGCAGGTAGGTATTTTGTCAATGTGATTAAAGTCCATAACCAGTTGACTTTAAGTAAGGGAGATGATTCTAGATAATCTGGGTGGTCCTGATCCAATCAGTTGGAAGGCCTTAAGAGGCAGAGCTGAGGCTTCCATGATGAAGAAGAAATTCCTGCTGTGAACAGTAAGTAGCTTTGGTCTGTGTTTAAGAGTTCTGGCCTGCCTTTTTTGAGAGACTGCGCTATGAATTTTGGACTTGGTTAGCCAGTCCCCACAACTATGTAAGCCTATTTCTTAGAATAAAATCTCTCTTTCTAAAATAACTTTATTTTTCAATTACAGTTTACATTCAGTATTATTTTGTATTAGTTTCAGGTTAGATATTCATACTTTACAAAGTGTATCCCCCTATGTTTCTAGTACCCACTTGGCACCATACATAGTTAATGCAATATTATTGACTCTTGACCCTATACTTTTCTTTAGATCCCCATAATTATTTTGTAACTATCAGTTTATACTTCTTAATCCTTTCACTTTTTTCACCTGGTCTCCCAACCATCTTCCCTGTGGCAATCACTGATCTGTTTTCTGTCTGTGAGTCTGTTGCAATTTTGTTAGTTATTTTCATCTTTTAGATTTCATTTAGCTAATTAACACGCTCTAAATCCATCATGGTAAAATTTCATTCTTGTTTTGGCTGCATAATATTCCATTGTATGTATGTACTACCACATTTTATTCACTCATCTATTGATGAACACCCAGGCTGCTTCCATATCTTGGATATTGTAAATAATGGTGTAATGAACATAGGGGTATCGCTATTCTTTCAAATTAGTGTTTCAGGTTTCTTTAGATATATGCCCAGAAGTGGAATAATCATTGGGGTATAAGACAGTTCCATGCTTAATTTTTTTTCAGTTTTTTAAATTAAATCTTTATTATTCAGATTATTACATTTGTTTCTCTTTTTTCCCCTCCATAGCACCCCTCCACCCAGCTCCCACCTCTCCCTCTGCCCTTAGTTCCCTCCCATTGATCTCATCCATAGGTGTATGATTTTTTTCCAGTCTCTCCCTGTACACCCTTCACCCCTTTCCCCCTAAGAATTAACAGTCCACTCCCTTTCTGTGCTCCTGATTCTATTATATTCATCAGTTTATTCTGTTGATCAAATTTTTAATTCACTTAATTTTTAGATTCACTTGTTTGATAGATATGTATTTGTTCATAATTTTTTGGCTTTTACCTCTTTCTTCTTCCTCTTCTAGAAGAGTACCCTTCAGCATTTCATATAACACTGGTTTGGAGTTGATGAACTCCTTTAGCTTTTTCTTATCTGTGAAGCTCTTTATCTGCCCTTCAATTCTGAATGTTAGCCTTGCTGGATAGATTATTCTTGGTTGT